>JACCGJ010001028.1:0-35254 GCA_013407085.1 Atriophallophorus winterbourni
TAGGGTATGGTCAACACGATCAAATTCTTTTGGGATATCTAGGTTGCAGTCATGTATTGCTTGCGCTTTATCTACCGCTTGTGTCCAATCATCCAGCGTCACCAGTAAATTAGACAAACAGGAATAATTCCGACTAAACCCGTGTTGTTTCCACGAAGGCAACTGATTATTTTCGAAATGTTCGATTAGATCGTCAACAATGAGGCGCTCAAGCAATTTTGAAATCACATTTAACGGAGTAATTGGTCGGTAATTAAAAATAACGGAGAGATTTCCACCTTTATATATAGGAGAATTTATTCTGCGTTTGCAATCTTTAGGAATCACTTCACTTGCTCGTGTTTATTTGAACACTGAACCTAATCTTACTGTCTCCACCTGATGACGACAAACAGCCAGAAACCGGTAGTGGAGTGTAATTTCGAGGGATGTGCGCGACACATCACTTAGGTTTGTGAGTAGTTTGTATAGCAAATTCGCTTCTATCTTAGATTGGTTATTCTGTCGACCCCATCAGACTTTCGGTTTTTATATTGAATAATGCATGCAGGACGCGTTTCGATGAGATATTAATTTTAATTATGGCAACTGTGGTTGAAATGGTTTCATTTGGGCTGTAAATTGCGTGTTCTTTCGGGCTGAATACCGACGAGCAACACCAGGCTAAAGCTTCAGCAGTTTCGGATGCAGTTGTTGTTGGTCCAGCTAACGTGATAACTGTTATTAAAAGTACAACTTGTCTGGGATGACAAATTTGTTTACTTTGTTCGGCTGTAAACGGAGTGGTTCCTAGGTAGCTGATGATGGGTTTTGCCGATGCTGTCGCCAAGCCATGTTTCGTACATTTAACCACTTACGAGTTCTGGTTCTTAGTTTAAATTCGAGGTTTTTCATTGAGTTCCTAAGGACAAATTCGGAGCTCATTCGATTGAATTCTTGAGATTAGATATTTGCCATACCCAAAACTCTTGTACGTTGCTGGTTTCCGGTTGCAGTTATTCGTGTTTTTAAGAGCATCAATCAAAGGCATAATGTTGATCTGTCTAACTGTTTTACAGGCATCATTTGTTCTTAAAGCTTCAAACAGATAGTCAAACTGGATGACGACGTGATCGCTTAGTCTCAGTGGCCTCTCTTAAGCAACGTTATTAGTATCGTGTATTACATGCAGTGTGGTTAAATCGAGGAATTTCCTCCAAAAATGCACTAAATGCGCATTCGAAGGAGTGTTCTCGGTGTATGGTACTGCTCTGCAGATTCGGTAAATTGAAGTCACCCATAATTATAAATGCATGAGTAATTCTGGAAGTAACCATGCGAATTTTGTCGAGTATGACTGATTGTAAGTTTCCTGTGCAGACGGTGGGCGATATACTACTCCTAAAACTCAGTCTTCGCCGTTAGCTAGTCGGATTGAGCACCAGAGTGTATCCCGTCACACGATGTCTGGATCCGTAATTTCACGGCACCTAAAGTTTGGGCTATAATACAAAGCTACTCGTCCTCCTCTGGTTTCACAGTCATGACGAATAGGTGACATTCGGGTAATTCTAGTTCACTATTTGTTTGTTGAGATTGTACCCATGTTTCTGTTAGGTCGATGATGTTTGGTGATCATTTCAGAAAAATTGTACACAGTTCACCGATTTTGTTTCTCAGACATTGTGCGTTGGTGTAGATGCATTTCATGGTTGCTTTTCTAAACAAGGATGGGGTGTGAGAAAGGAGTCTAGCGGAAGGCAGGAAATCCGTTGGGCCGACTCCTCCAGAGTCGAAATTTAAAGTTTTTTTGCTTGAAAGGATGCCAGATCATTTTGAGTTTGTAGTGTTGTAATAACGTTGACCGATAGTGTCGGCTGCATTTGCTTCTGACACGCCAACTACTGAATGACTTGTTAGAGTTTCTATTGGACTTTGTGTCGCATCTATCTTTCCAATATGAAGTTTCGATGCACTTAGTCTAATTTCTCGTGGCATTAGTCTACGGCGATTTCCCAAACGAGTTTTGACCGTGTTAAACATATCTTTTCGAAAGAAAGTTATTTTAAAGGGCTTAGGACAGATGCCTTTATAATTCGTAGATTTGGGGATGCGGAGCATGTCCGTCACAGTTACCTCATGCAAGCCAAGTATACCACTGAATAATATCCATTGTAGCTGATTGTGTTTGCGCTGCGCTGCTTTATCATTTGCTTCATCAGCTTCTGGGACTCCCAAAAGGATTAAACATCGATCATCCCCTGCTTCGCACTAGAAAATGGTTAAGAAAGCAAATTTCGCATTAGCTATTCTTAGGGTCGTCAGGACAAACTTTCGGAAATTGCGAAATCAAATCACAATATCACCAGCGTCAGCTAGTTGTAAGAATGCAACGAAACAGTTTTATCGAACAGTTAACAATACGACGAATCTGAAACTCTGGTGTTTTTCCCATCTTGATAGATAACGCACTAGCTTATTCTGTGCTGGAAAACATTAATCGTCTAGCCAGTTTTTATTCATGAGTTTTCAACCCAAGATTGCATTACTACCATCGGAATTGTCAGCGCATATTGTGCCGGAGACTATCAGCGATATCTGTATCTATTCTGAAATAGTGGGCACCACCCACGCAGGTTGAATGTTAACAAGTCCATGGGAGCCCATGGAATCTCACCTGCAATCCCAAAGTTATGCGACAGTTAATTGTGCGAACCACTCTGTGATTTATTTAATTACTTTTTTAGGGAGGGCGCTGTACCAGGTTACTGGAAGAGAGTAATAATAACACCCATCCACAAAGGTGGCACTTGTTCTTACACAGCAAATTACCACCCTGTTACATTCCTTCCAGTGATCTCAAACGTTTTGGAGCGAATTGTGTGCGAAAGGATTGTGAGTTATCTCGAAATCCAAAACTTTTGTGCAGAGAGTAATATGGATTTCCGTAGTCTCGTTCTTGCTTGACTAACCGACTGGACACAGACAGTGAATGAGGGTGGTTACGTGCATGCCTGCTACATAGATATATACTAGGCGTTGAATCACGTGGACCATTACATACTTCTGAGCTAGCAGCAGGAGGTTCGTATTAATGTGTGCCTTCTTACCTGTCTGTGAAGTTACCTTCTCGATCGGAAGACAACTGTACCTATCTACGGTGTGATATCTAGGGAAATCGAGGACACTAGCGGTGTCCCACAAGGTTCGGTACTTGGTCCGATTCTCCTTTCTGGTCTACATCAATTACCTTTCGAAACTCGGCACAGCCAGGATGCTTCTTTTTGCGGATGATGCTAAACTTTGGATGTGAATCAAGTCGAGGATGAACCGTGTGTTTGTGCCGAGCGATTTGGATATATTGAGCAGCTGGTCAGAGAGAAACAAGCTTCCATTCAACTTAATGAAGTTCAAAATGTTTCAGATAGGTAAACATTTCCCATTCTTCTACAAACATGAATCACAACAACTTGAATGGACAAGTGAAGAAAAGGACCTCAGCGTTTTGATTAGTGGTAGTCTGAAGAACAGCATGCAATGCTAAGCCGTGTACAACTGAGCTAGCCGCATGTTGGGTATGCTTCGGCCTATTTTCGAACATTTTACTACAAAATACCTATAAAATACTGAACTCAAAGATTCATACTGTGGAGCATCTATTTCCCTCCGGTCAAGTCCAACCATACGCACTCACAAATTGGCAGTGAATATTACAGATTCTTACCGGAACTGCCATCGGTTCTTCTACTCAGTGCGCGTTTGTTTCTTATGGAACTCCTTACAGTCATACGCTGTACAATGATATATATTGTGTTGTACAGATATATACTTTTATACTATAAATTCTTAAATCATCGATCTTGACATTAGATACAGTCAAAACGCATAGATGTGTATACCAACTATCAGAATTGTACGCTTCCTCGCATTAGCGCAAAACATTTAGGCTTCAATTTCAAAAAAACTTCACTTTCCGAGTCATACTCAGAGCTAGCATAATTAAGAATGATTCAGAAGGTTCCTATTGTCACATTGTGCTTTCACAAAATCGTAGGTAGTTGAATCACTATACTTAATTGGTGCTTTGAATGTCACGCCAATAAGGAGCAGTTAAACGATATACAAAATTATAAAGTATTCCATTTAACATCCACCGTGAATTTCATTAAAGTTCTCTATTCTCTGAAGCTGTTGATTTTCTCGCGATATTAAGGGAAATTTCACAACCCTTTCTTAAAAGGGAAAGCTACATCCGAGCCGGCTAGCAGGCCAGTCGACTCATAGACTAGTTTTGGACGATTTTTACATACGGAAGGTTACTAAAATCCACTTAAGTTTAATATACTCCTTACAATGTCTTGTTATATTTTGACATGCATTTCTGAAACTAAGACAAATTACTAATAGCACACTCCGATATAATGCCACAACATTAGGAACTTCGTCACAACATAAAATTAGTTTCAAATATGAGGACAACTATATTTTACAACAAAAATTGTTGATATAACCAGCTAGTTCGAGGGTTTCCTGTTTGATCAATATTTAAATGTTAAAAATCTAAATCAGCCAATCAGATTGTGACATTGACGATATTTTTCTTTTCACACCTTTGACATTTTACGAGCGGATTTGTAAACAGCACTGATGATGAATTTGTGAATAAACAAAGCGATTGAACACAACGGGTTAGGACAGAAAAAAGTAACTTGCTTTTTTACAAATATGAGGAAAAATGGCACTATTAATTAAAGTCTACGAATTATAATTGAGAACCCAATTATTTCGAGCGCATTGCGATTGGATAGAGGTGATAGAGTGGAAAGCGTAAAATTGGGTACGTGTAAGATTCTACGAGAAGCATTTTTGATTACCAAAAAAATGACTTTTGGTTATGACATCATGTTAATAATTTTCAGATTTACGGTAAATTTAAATCTAATCGCTTCAGAGATGACCACATTACCGCCTGAACTGTAGAAGTTATTTTTACTCTGTCTGTGTCTGTTTTACTTGGAACAGTTTACATTCTACCCACTGCCCACTCCACCTGGTTATGATAAAATTACCACGAATATACTCAAGCTTTGTGCACAAATTCTATGAGAACCTCTGACTCAGTTATTCTGCGAATCGCTGTCGCAAAGTGTCATACCGACTGAATGGAAATCTGGTATAATCTCCACGATATTCAAAGGCGGAGCCCGCAAATTAAAGACCTGTTACCTTGTTGTCCGCAGTATTCAAGGTGCTCGAAAGGATCGTGGCAAACAAACGGAGCGAATACCTTGCGGAAAATAAGCCATTTTCGGGAGAGCAACACGGTTTTAGAAGGGGATACTCCTACCTTACTAACCTTCTCCTTACCCTTGACGACTGGACTCGAGCAGTAGATGTTGGGGATACCATACATGTATGTTACCTTGATATGTCAAAAGCATTTGACCATGTAAACCACAGTATTCTCTTTCAGAAGCTGGAACGTTGTGGTATCACTGGCAGACTATTAGCCTGGTTAGAAAATTACTTGACTGATCGGCTTGTTCAAGTCTCTGTGGACGGTGCTCTATTAAAGTCGGTTGCCGTGACAAGAGAAGTGCCTCAGGGATCCGTCCTCGGACCAATCCTCTTCGCGCTTTATGCCAATGACTTACCGGCTCTCATCAAATGGACGATATAAAAGTGTAGTCGAAGATAAGTAAGTCGGAAGACTGCGAATTTCTCCAGAAGGATCTGGACAACCTTCAGGTTTGGTCCCTAAAAAATCACCTATTGTTCAATTTCCAAAAGTGTCGCATGTTAAACATTGGCAAATATTTGGAGTACCAGTATTTTCTTGGAACACACAGCCTATCGTGGACCATGGAACAAAAGGACTTGGGTGTGTTATTAAGCAACACCCTATGGATGTCGAGCCACTGCAACTACGTCTATCGAAAAACATGACAGAAATTGTCACTCCTAAAAAGAATTTTCAGTAGGTTCTCAAAACAGACAATTCCCTGCATTATAAATACGTACATCAGACCCACGATGGAATATGCAGTTCAAGCATGGTCGCCATGGCTTAAAAATGATGTTGCGACTTTGCAACGAATATATCTTCGAGCTACCAAACTTGTCACCGGACTCAGCCGGAAACCATACAATGAGCGAATCAAAACGCTAAATTTATTTGATTATCCACGTCGTCGTCACCGAGGGGATTTGACTCTGGTTTACAATACTTTGAATACCGAAAATCACCCACTAAAATGCTTATTGAATATACGGAGCTCCCTGACTCGAGACTCAACTGCAAACGACATTTTTTGCCGTACGAGTTTGTTTTACTTGGGACAATCTACCAGATTATGTTGTAAACTCACCAAATCAGCAAAGTTTCAAGAGAAGCCTTGATGCCTTTTTGACGGTAAACCCATGCATCGAAGAAAACTATACATCTTAACACCATGCATCTACATTTGTTATCCCACCAATCAAAAACAATTTCTGCCCTTTGTATTTTTAATTGATTTTTGAACTGCCCAGTAAGCAATCTAATCCCATTTTTGCTTGTTATATTATTCGTTGTTGCCATATTATTCTGTGGTTTTTTGTAAAGCTATATGCTTTTAGACCATTAAAATTGAATTGAATTGAATGAATTTAAAACGAAATTATACGAATTTTATTGAATTATTCGTATACTGTTTAATATGATTCCTCATCTTGTTTATACACTTACATTTCATTTTTTACCATCCTATGGTTAGTTTTGATCTCGTTGCTTTTTCGACCATTAAAAACCTTGAACTACCTTGAATTATCACACTCTTGCACTTATGGAAATACCAGAAGGGTATGCTTAACATACAATCAGGCCAACATGAAGGAGAGTATAGATTGTTTATAAATATGCATGCACATTATATTCGATTTGTCAGAGGCTAGACTTACCTATAAGCTTTTGCGAGAATCTTTTTCACAAGAAATAGGTGTTAATGGAAATGAATTGGTGTTAACAGTTTTTCGGGAATGTTAAATTGCAATAGAGTCGATGTGGCTATGATGGTTTGCATGAATAATTATAAGTGGATGATCACAGTATTCAATATTATGCATAATAGAATCACGTTATAGTAAATCCCTACTGAATGCATTTCATAAGCTTTAATCTCTTTAGCAGTTGAGTAAAATTCAGAGCTACGCCACATGCTTGATAGCTTGTTGATATAGCGCGGCATACAAATTTTCAACTATCGAATGAGATAGCAATTATACATCATAGCTATTTTAATATATTCCAGGACGTTGAATATAGTGCATCACGCAAGATTCATTTAGATAAAATAGACAAGCTTCTTCTAAAAACCCCGAAACTGTTTCCTCCAACGACTGGGATATCTTATATTGAGTTATATTGAGAGGATGATTTAAGCACACTTTGGCAACTCCTTCATTACCGGTGTTCAGCTATTAAGTTAGGTTCGCTTACTTGGAAGATCTGAACGGACGCAAGAAGTCACCGTGGCGCTAAATGGCGTTTGACGAATAATGGGGTATCGGACAATTTTCTGTACATTTTGCGCTCTGGCCAGACGAGCTACTCATGGCTAGCCAAAAATATATACCATTCTCAGATCAACATTTAGCTGTGCCAAATTGAAGATAAAAATGCAAGACAATATTGACAACCTCAACTGAAAGAAGAAACTCTTGTAATCTATGATACATTTAATGCGTTGGCCGCTCACGGTAATATTGAATTGTTCAGGGTCGGGATCTTCCAGTATAACCATTTATCAGAATGTAGGCTAATTTCCCCTTTACCTAGTGACTATACTTATCCCCGAAGAGGAGATTGTACATGCTTTTGCAGTAAATTGCCAACTTGATGTTATTTAATATCAAAATAACAGGCACCTTTCCTCAATAATCAACAAAACTACAAATTACATGCCTAACGCTGTTTACCATGTGGATTCATTTCAGGTTTAGCAAAGCTTACCAACGTAGTTCTAATGCATAAATACTGAAAAATTACTATCGTTCTTAGTCAAATTTTGAAGAGAATAAATCGGGATATGGTCAGTCGGCAATTTTCTCGTTGATCTCTGTGCGGCATGACCTTCTCAAATCAACCAAAAGTGTCTTCTAAATATGACAAATAAGAGAGTGAACGAAGACCAGCCAACAAATTGATTTTGGTGATCTCCGCAATACTGTATCCCGAAGGTTGTTAGTGCTACTTGCTACTGCTAGTAAGATAGATACCAACTCTACGAAAATTAAGATTCTTTGTCGTACTTTTCGTGGAGCTATGATCAGGCATCTGATTTTCCTCATATACCTTGATTACTTTGTAGGCCCTCTTAAGTGGACATGTATTTTTTAGAATTTCATATGATTGGGTCGCAGAATAAAAAGGATTTTCATGGGGATGTTGAAGAAGGCATCACGTTGTTGTCTGCCCAGGACCTTTTACTCAACTTAAAGAAAAGCGGTTTATCATCCGTGTATTAAGTTTCTTCGACTAAACGGTACGTTAGACAGTGAAACCCAAACCATCCACGTAAGACACGAACGTATGATAAATACTTTCCATTTATATTTTATATATATCGTAAATGAACTAAATAACGAATGCTGAAGTACTTTCTAAAGCTGGTCTACAGAGCATATTCATCCTACTACGACAACGCCGCCTACGCTGACTTGGTGATGTGTACAGAATGGAAGATGGTCGTATTCCAAATGATATACTCTATGGTGAGTTATGTGGAGTGGCTGTCAACCAGAATGCAGTAGCTGTCAGTGTATCTATCTCTGTGTTCTAATTCCCACGAATGACGCATTATGTTTGTTGACGTGTAGTGAATACATATGTGTCGCTTTGATCTTGACTTTTCCACATGGTGACGAGGATGATCGAGGAGAAAACATCGGATGGAACTGACAACGCCCGTTTTAGCGGCTTCAATGTTCGACCACCGGCACCACTGATAATGGAAGGTGATGAAGTATTGGCACAGAGATGGAAACTGTGAAAGCAACAGCTTAGCGACTTTCGGACGTTAGAGAACCTGACGAATATCGATAAAGCGAAACAAATGGCGACGCTGAGGAATGCGCTTGGTGATCAGGCGACGAAGTTCATACAGTGTTTCACCTTTGATGAGAACGATGACACAGACGACTGGGAAATAATCTTCGCGAAGCTCGAAGAATATTGCCTCGGTCAAGTGAACGAGAGATGGAAACTGTGAAAGCAACAGCTTAGCGACTTTCGGACGTTGGCGAACCTGACGAATACCGATAAAGCGAATCAAATGGCGACGCTGAGGAATGCGCTTGGTGATCAGGCGACGAAGTTCATACAGTGTTTCACTCTTGATGAGAACGAAGACACAGACGACTGGGAAATTATCTTCGCGAAGCTCGAAGAACATTGCCTCGGTCAAGTGAACGAGAGATGGAAACTGTGGAGGCAACAGTTTGGCGACTTTCGGACGTTGGCGAACCTGACGAATAACGATAAAGTGTATCAAATGGTGACGCTGAGGAATGCGCCTGGTGATCAGGCGACGAAGTTCATACAGTGTTTCACCTTTGATGCGAACGAAGACGCAGATGACTGAGAAACAATCTTCGCGAAGCTCGAAGAACTTTGCCTCGGTCAAGTGAACGATACATTTGAACTATATAAATTTAATGGTGGTGTCCAACATTCCGATGAGCCGATCATTTGAAAAATGGAAGGATGTGGAGTGGCTGTCATCATGAATACTCATTGTCCAATCAGAATGCAGTAGCTGTCAGTGTATCTATCTATGCATTCTAATTCCCATGAATGACGCATTATGTTTGTTGACGTGTAGTGAATACACATTTGTCGCTCTGATCTTGACTTTTCTACAAGTTGAAATCCGGAAGTTGACCAATGGGTAGACCGCACTTGCGGCACAAAGACGTTTGTAAAAGTGATATAAAAGCTCTTAACGTCAACCCTACGAGTTGGGAAGAACTTGCTCAAGACAGGTCAATTTGGAGGCACTGTGTATAGCGTTATCGGCAAGCCAGGGAGAAGCAGATACTACTATCAGCTGCAAATTGTAGGTCACGCCGTCAGTGTGCAATTGACATTGGTCATCCGTGTAATAACTATCGCTGTGAGCGCTGTGGGAAAGACTGTTCCTCCGGAATCGGACTGCTTAAACACTCTGAAAGTAGTGGAGAATGGAAGAAACATGTGCCCATGATGTACATCCATGGTCAACATTGATCGAAAGATGCCAACAACAACAACAACAACTAATATTGCCTTTTTTCCGCATTTGAGGAGGTGAGGTTTGTCTTACCAGAGCAAACGTTTTTTTAATTGTTTGAAAAATGATGGGTAGTGATGTTTGTTCGTATGTGGCATACAACCAGGAGAAAACCAGGCTAAAAAAATTTGTCAACGTATTCACTAACTAAAGCTTAAAAAATTAACTGAACTGAAAATCAATAAATATTAATCGATATGTGGTTAGAAAGATAGCGAACAAAATAAATCACAAGATGCCAGGTAAATCCACGCACGTTTCTGAACACTGGCATCCAAGCACTAGTGCGATTCCTGAAAACGCTTTTCGGTCTCAGCTATTTAACTGCACGACCCGATTGATAACTCAACCTTCATCTCATTTCCTTGAACCGAGTAATAACTTATTAAGATGCATGCTGCAGACTGTGGCTTTCTATATTTGTTGGAACCTACAAATACTTTTTTAAGATTCAAGAGTTTATGTGGATACAAAAGCACTTAGCTTCACAATTACCATAGCTTATTGAATATTCGTTCATGAAAAATATGTGATTACGTAATTTTATGTATAAACCAACTGAATACTCACTGTGAGTTAATGCAAAAGTGAAACTAAATCGATCTTTCCGTATTCTGCGGTGACAATAGTTTCAGGGTGCGCACGCTGAGGGAAACAGAGACGCAGCGATTAAAAATATCAGCGAGAGTCAATACTGGATGTGTGTTTTGTCGCCTAGTTACAGCGTGTAAGTAACGACTCACGGTATTGAAATAAATGATTTTAGTGTTTAAAATTTTAATTGTATATAAAAATATCAAGTCAAATGCTGATTTGACGCCGGGATGGGATGCCTCAACCATTGCATTCATATCAGGAACATTAGTTTGATGATTTTGTTGCACGATGGGATATTATATCAAGTATATTCTTTTTGAGCAACAGATTCCATGCACGTTATGCGTATCGCATGGCTGAGATTAACTAGTAAGAATTTGGTCGTCGTGAGCAAAATTCCAGGAAAGATGGTGCTGAAAATCTGTCACAGCAAGCCCAGAAGCTCCAAAACGCTGATGTAAATGACATCACAATGCATTTTGCTCTTAGGCTTCTGCATACCTGACTTTAGGTTTCCTTTCCGACTCGCTCCAGCTAAAAATAATCTACTTAAAGAGATATGTGTATTGAAATAGCTTCGTTGATAGTTTATTAGAAGGTTATTTTTCACCAGGGGTTCACAAAGAGCTTCCAAGTCAATTTGCAGCTTAAACAGTCCGCAGTTGATTCGTTCCAGCACACAAATTCTAATCCCGCCTGCAAAGATAACTAACTTGCACGACAGCATCTGCGGAAGGTCGTTCATATAAACGAGGACAAGTACTGGCACGAGCACAGAAATTTGCGCCACTAACATCACCGTTGACTTATTAATGTATTCCATTCATTCACACAATCATCTTGCACTTAGAGTGGTGAATTTCAAGATATAAGAAAAGCTGATCACTGATGCACATCTGCTGCAGGTGGGCAGATTGAGGACATGTGTTGCTTTTTTAAATACACTGTTAGTTTTAAGTGATGTTTATAAAATGGAGTATATCCAGACACCCAAGTAATTATCTTCACTGCAATTTTCAAGGAAATGTGAACCTATATGTTTTGTGAAATCTATTCGATTCCCCACATTCATGATCCTGCATTTGTTGAAGTTAAACGGCAGTTTGTTCTTGAACGACCAGCTGTGAAGCGTATCAAGATCCTTTTGTAATAGCAGACAGTCTTCTGGACTACGAATGCTGCGCCAAATCTTTATGTCGTCCGCAAATAACGAAATGTTACATCGAACAACCTCCGATACTTCATTGTCATAAACCAGAAAGAGGACCAAGGATTGAACCTTGGGGAACTCCGCTAGTTGCTGCTATTGGTTTTGATAATGCACCATCAACACGTACCTGGTTAGTGCGATTTGTTAGGTAATCATTCAGCCAATTCAACAACTTTCCAGTGATGCCATGGCTTTCAAGATTCTGCAGTAGTAGAGTATGGTCAACACGATCAAATGCTTTTGAGGTATCTAGGTAGGAGGCATGTATTGCTTGCCCTTTATCTACCGCTTGTTTCCAATCATTCAGCATTATCAGTAAATTAAATAAAGATCAATAATTCCGACTAAATCCATGCTATTTCCTCGAATGCAACTGATTGTTTTCGTCATTAGATCGTCAACAATGAGTCGCTCTAGTAATTTTGAAATCACAGGTAACAGAGTAACGGGTCAGTAATTAGCAACAACGGAGCGATTTCCACCTTTATAAATAGGAGAAATTATTCCACGTTTCCCATCTGTAGGAATAGCTTCATTTGCCATTGTTTGTTCAGCAGGTATGTGAGTGGTTTGTATCGCAAATTCGCACATTGCTTCAACATTAGCGGGGTTATTCCGTTGGACCCAGGAGACTTTCAGGCTTTAAGATTAAATAAACCTTGAAGGACGCGTTTCACTCATGGCAACCGTGGTTAGAATGGTTTAAATTATGATGTGAAATGCATGTTCTCTGGGGTAGAATACTGACTAATAACACTGGTCTAATGCTTCAGCAGATTCTGATGCACTTGATTTTGGTCCAGTTGACGTGTTCACGGACGCAACTTCTGGTTTCACCAAAGCTTGATCGTTAACCATTCGATAAAGTATTTTGTGTTTAGCTCCATCAGGCGTGATATCAATTCTTGGAATTAAAACTTGCTTTGGATGATAAATTTGTTGACTTTTTCCGAAGTAAATGGAATGTTTCTCATGTCTCTGATTATGGGTTTTGCCGATGGTGTCGCCAAGCAATATTTCGTACCTTTAGTCACTTACGAGTTCTGCTTTTTAGTTTAAATTCGAGGTATTTCTTGAGTTCCTTAGGAAAAATTCGGAGCTCACATCGATTGAATTCCGGAGATTAGTTATTAGCAATACCCAAATCTCATGTATGTTGCTGGTTTCCGGTTTGTAGTTATTCGTTTTTTTAAAGCATAACTCAAAGCCATAATGTTGATTCGCCTAACTGTCACAGCCAAAATGGTTCTCTTTGCGGATGATGCTAAACTTTGGATGCGAATCACGTAAATCGTGGATTGTTTGCGTTTACAAAGCGATTTGGATTTATTGAACAGCTGGTCAGAGCGAAACAAGCATTCATTCAACTTGAGAATGTGCAAATGTTTGCTAATAGGTAATGATTTCCCATTCTCCTTTAAGCTTGGATCGCAACAACTGGAATGGATAAAAAAAGAAAAGGATCTTGGCGTACGGTTCAATGGAAGTCTTAACAATGACATGCAATGCGAAGCAGTATAGAGCCGAGCTAGAAGTATGCTAGGTATGCTTCGGCGTATTTTCGGACAAATTTCCCGTGAAACATTCCCATGCTCATAAATACGTATATTAACCCAGCGACGGATTACTCAGTGCAAGCTTGGGCACCATGGCTACAAAGAACTTCAAGCTGCTCGAGAGTATTTATCACAGAGCAAATAAAATGGGTGGTTGTCTCCGCAACCTACCATATGAGGATCGACTGGTTCATCTTAATTTGGAAACACTGCCACGCACACGGGTTCGAATTGATCTAATCCTAACTTATAAAATAATGAACTCAAAGATCCACCGGAACTGCCGTCGGTTCTTCTATTCAGTGCGCGTTTGTTTCTTATGGAACTCTCTACCGTCAGATGTTGTACAATCATCTAGTGAAAGGATTTTCAGGAACAGAATGGATATATTTATGCTTAGTAATTCCACCCTACATCCCGTTTATATAATACGACATTTATCATAACGAATATTGTTCTATCATTCCGAGACAACACATGACACATTTTTCTAACTGCAACAAGTGTCGATCTTCCCAAAGGCCTCAAATTTTTATACATATATTTTTTCTCATACAGCTACAAGCTTTTTATACCATACATTCTTGAAGCTTGAATCATGAATCTTGATTAATTTTGTACAAAACCTATGCACTAAGCTGAGAATTTTTGTTCGAAACAATGTGCCGTTGTAAAAAATAAAGTACTTTTAGTGGTTGAATTTGAGTTAAAATTTAGCCAAATTCGATGCCACACTTCCGAAAGGATGTATTAATTTAATAAAAAACTAAAGCAAACTACCCTCCAACATATGTAACGAAACCAAATTGCCCAGAAGAAGAAGTAAACGAACAAGTTGTTACAAATGAAAACATTTTTCGATTCGATCAAACGAATCCCATGTTCAAACTTATTACTTGACATAGCGTTGATGGAAATGTTTTAATACAATTACACCGATGTTTTCAAATGTTTCTAATCAATATTTCTGGTTAGCTTATCTCGTATAATTTGTTTTTTTTCAAATGTGTGCAAACTCGTTCAACTGAATTCGATATCTTACCACCAGTCTGACTTTGGTCCACATAAAAATGGTAAGCAAGAAACACAAACGAAGTGTAGCTCAAATCGAGGGTTGCGTTGATAGGTGAAATCGACACCATCGACGCTGAAATTGAGACGGAGTTAGCAGGAAATAATTTGGCTCGCATATGTGCTACCATATATATATTTGTTTTCAAATTTAAATTTATTTGAATTCATGTAGCATTTTCGCCGTTGCCGTGGCACCAACACTACAGCGTCTGTGTGATCGGTTAAAACGCATGCGACATAAAATGTTGTTTATGACGAGAATTAAATCTTATGGTAGGAAAACAGGTGTAAAACACTGCGAGATATTCGTAATAATTTTGAATGAGAAAAATGATATAAAATGCCAACCAGTTAAAACGTTTGTGGGGAATTAATTTTGGGTAAATCATATTGTGGTTAAGTTGTCGTTCACTTGTCTTACCTGTAATGAATGAAAACTATTTTTTCGAGTATAACGTAAGATATGCTTGACACACACCACTAAGCACGGGATTGTAGGTCGA
Organism: Atriophallophorus winterbourni; assembly: GCA_013407085.1. Classification (NCBI taxonomy): domain Eukaryota; kingdom Metazoa; phylum Platyhelminthes; class Trematoda; order Plagiorchiida; family Microphallidae; genus Atriophallophorus; species Atriophallophorus winterbourni. The sequence goes on from JACCGJ010001028.1 coordinate 15,227, forward strand.
TGTTGTTATCTGAACCGGTATGGCTGATTGCGGACGTTTCGTCACCAAACAAGATCACATATCAGCAAAACTTAGAATTCACTTCGCGATGGAGATCAGTCGAATTTATCTGCAGCGTTCCGACTTCATCTAGTGTGATAAGCAAGTATTCATGAAGGTTCTTATTGATAACGTTCTCTCCTTAGTACATAGATCCCATCCAATTGATTATACTTTGAGTCTGTGGTTATTGTAAAGTTAAAGGCTTTTACAACCTTAAATCTTAAATTTTGATAATTGAATCTTTGAACTATTTTAATCGCGCATCTATAATTTTCTTTGGCATCCGGATTTCAATGGGTTAGATTGCATTACTGTAATGTGGGAACACGCTGTATGGAGCAATTCGGACAATCTTTCTATCATGATACACGCTTCAAGATATTGAGTGAAAAATGGAAGTCGCTCTACAATGTACGAATGGTATACTAATATAGTTTTAAGCAATAGAATTTAAAAATTTTCATCTAGTAAAACATAGCTCTTGTTACAATCTCAGCTAGAATCGGCCTCAAAGTAGACGATTTTTTACTATTTCTCTACTGTTTCAATTAATATGGCTCTTAATATTTCTGTCTCTATAAGAGAAACAAAACGGTTGGTATGTGGCATAAATTTGTGACTCAGTGCTCAAGTGCGGTCGCATTTTGCTTGCTCTGACACTTTTGGTCTTATCTGCGCTGAATCTCCTCGGATTTCTACCATTCCAATAATTCTGGGTTACTTTCGAATTTAGCTATCGGAATTCATACATTTTGATCTTTTCAGCAGATCAACAGCATAGTTACCGTTTCGACGTTAATACCTCAGTTTGCTATTATTGATACGATTGCATCAAGCTACACATTATTATACGTGATCCAGTGCTCTTTCTTGTGTGGTTGCCGAGTTATCGTGAATTATTCGCTACATGACGAAATCATGAGTTCAAACAGCTATATCGACCAGTCGATCAAACGCCCATCTCTCAACCGGCCGGTTTAATTCAGGCGACTAACATATGTAACCGCGTCACGAGATCCAACACAGGCAAACAAATCGATCAATTAAGCTGCGATTGCGTTAATTGTTGTTCCGACAGCGACACGGAAACAAGTTGACCTCTGCGCCGTAGGCCTGGACCCTATAAGCAGTGATAGTGCTTCTGTTAAACGTACTTTCGGTGATTTACACCTCCATGTGACTTGTGATGAGACTTCGAATGATGAGTGAGTAATGCTTGTGAACGATAATAACTATCTATCTGTTTGTTATTTCTGTAATGCCTGTAGAAATTCAAATAAACATGGTTTTCGCAAGATTATGCATTCAAGTGTAGGAAAGGTGTCCAATACAATAGAGAGTAGATTGTCGCAACTGGAACAGGAGATTTCCCAAGTGAAGAATACTGTGGAGCCGTTAATCAAGCATAAAACATTTAAACTGCACAAACGAATACGCTCAACCTTACCACCACAAACCATGCTCCTGAAAAGGTTGAATTGTTGCAGCACGGCGGTATGGAAAATAAATCTCGTGTATTTCTTAATGTGCTATAGTCAGAGCGGGTAAAATTGCCACCGGAAGGGAACCAAAACAAAACAACTGATCGCAATAAGCGAACCCTTATTCTCTTAAATGTCCCAGAAGCTGCCACTGGTTCAGATACAAGGTGTAAATCCAACCACAACGTACAACAGCGGAGATTTATTAGTAATGATATCCAAACCAGCAATACAGCGGTTATCGTTACTCCCGAAGTCACCGAAATACGGAGGTACTTGTCCACGACACCTAAAAATAAGACTTTTGACCACAAATATAGTGGACACCGTGCTTAACAATTGGAACCAGTATCGATACAAAGTTTCACGAAAAATGAAAATTATCAGTAAACACCTGAAAACCGACGCTATCATGGAAGTTGCCGAACAATTTGGTACTGCGCGCAACGATGCCAGGAATACTGATCAAAAAAATGGATTCCGACCGGCTCTATCGGAGTCGGCGATGTTATATACCCATTAACACGAGCCCGATCATCTTTGACAAGTACTCAACTTATCTGCTCAAATACTCATCATCCAACACTTTGATTCAGATCAAAAATTAAATGTTTGTACACAAACGCACAATGCTTGACAAATAAAATATCCGAGCTAATGGAGCTTCGTTAAATAAATTTACCACTCCAGATAGCCGTAATGGAAACCTGGTTCAATCCGCAATTTGGTGAGGAGGAAATTTCCTTTCCCAACATGTTACTTTTTCTTTGTGATCGTATAGACCGTGGAGGAGGAGGTGTTGCTATTTACTATGATCAACACCTCACGTTCAGAGAAATCACGGACAATGATTTGATATTTGAAAACACTGTGGAGTTCACTTGAATTAGCAACAGGTTAAAACTGTGTTGTTGGTATGATTTACCGACCACCGTCAGCAGACGAAACATACAATGCTAGTTTACTCGAGTAACCTCAGCTGGTTGTTGTAGGATATCAAAACAATGTCCTCATCATGGGTGACTTTATTCTCCGAATTTACTAAAAAGTGAGATTCCAGCGGTGAATTCTCTTGATCATCTATTCTACGAAATGTTCATCGAAATTCCTTTATTTAACCACATCTTAATCAGCACTCGCTTCAGAGGCACAAACACACTGTCCATACTCGATCTTGTTCTGACGAGCGGGGGAAAAGTTATTGGGGATATACACTATGAATTACTATTTGGAAAGACCGATCACGAAGTTATTATCTTCGATTATATACCTGAAGCGAAAAGAGCCAATGACGCTCAGAAATTGATAAGAAAAATCGACACGGTTGCATTATCAATGGATCTTCAAGAAGTCACCGACTGGGCACAGATTAACACTGATGTCCCACAATGCTGGTCATCAATGTTTGAGAAAATTTTCGAAAAAATAGAACTCCACTCTAAATATGTTTCAAAAATCTAAAAAAAATATTCAAATTTGTAATCGAAGTCTAACACGTAAATGGATAAAGATGAGAAACTGGGTAAAACCAGGCGTTTCCGTTTTACTTACTACGACTGGAACTATATCCACTGCTCTCGATGCCGTCAACAAACTGGCTCAATTTTACTCAATTGTGTTCTACCCTAACTAGCGTTTATGTTTTGGTATGCCTGCATTGAGATCCAAAATTAACCCAATATATGAAATCGCTGTGAATTACCTTGAATTACCTTGAACCTCGAGAGTGCACTGGTAAGGCAACTCGGGTTAAATACAAAAATCACCGGGTGCTAATGAAATAACACCTTTCCTCCTAAAACAACGCGCTCATGCTCTATTTTCGCGCTCTTTGATCTTTTCAACCTGTCACTGAGTTGTAGTAAGGTTGCTACTGAGTGGAAAAGTGGATTAATCACTCCGCTATACAAAGAAGGAAACCGATCCAATGTGTCTAAATACAGACCAGCCACGTTGTTACCAGTGGTCTCTAAACGTCTCGAAAGATTTGTAGCTGATGAACTTATCGAAATAAGCTTCTTTCCGTTGCACAGCGCGGATTTAGGACAAGACACTCCTGCCTCACCAATATTCTCATATGTCTTGTTAACTGGACTCGAGTCGCGGATGATGGATGCCCATTCATGCTTGTTACTTGGATATGTCTTAAGGTTTTGACCGTGTTAGGCACAGCATACTTCTACAGAAATTTGAACACTAATAAAAACAATAATTGTCTTTTTGACTTATAGAATTGTGTCTAACGAAGGACATCCACTAAAACACTTGCTTGATGTGGGTGAAGGGAAAGTGACACGCGGACATACCTTATCATTTTACGTCCCAAGTTCCCGTATTGACTGTCGGCGCCATTTTTTCGCCATATGTGCTATATTTCTTTGGAATTCCCTACACCAACATGTGGTGGACTCTCCTTGCCTGGCGGCATTTAAAGTGAAAATGGACTTACATATGCAAAAGAATAACATTCGTGAGCCTTACATTTGATATTCTCTATTGCTTTTATACTGTTGTATTTTTTCATGTTTTATTAATACCGTCATCCTGTGGTGTTGTAAAGTATTAACTTTTTTAACCATAAATCTTTGAATTGAATTGAATTGTCTACTCATGAGTAGAATAGACGGAAGAAAACATTCAGTTCACTGCTTATCATGGACTGCAAGGCCGTTGATATGTTTCTATTCCGCAAGCATCACGCGTTTTCATTATACTTATATGTCTACATGTCATCGAAGAATTAAGTTTTCTGTATGTTTTCACAATCTGTTGACCTGTCGATATATATTCTAGCAGTGCACCTTTGTCTTCAAGTTTCCACTAATCATTGCTACAAGATATTTTTCCAACGAGCTTAATGTCAAGTTTTTAGTTCCCAATCGATATGTCCAAGGATCATTCATGCCAAAGTAGAGCATCTTAATTTTCAGTATGTTGAATATCATATCATTCATAGCCGCCCAATTTGACACGTTGTCCAAATCCATTTGCAGTTTCTCACAATCATTGGCAGAACTGAATTGCGTCCAAAGTTTCATAACAACTACGAACAGGATTATTTTGTATGACATGCGGTGGGGGTAAATCGTTTATGAATAATAGAAAGAGGAGCAGGCCTAACAGGGATCCTTGTGTGAGTTTGCTAGCGGTATTAGACTTTTGGGATGGCACTCCGTTTACTTGAACTCGCCCGTGGCGTTCTGATAGGTAGTCGCACAACAATGAGAGTAGTAGTTCACATATTCCTAAACGTATCTGTTTTTAAGTAATACCACTACGTGTGCCCGCACCAGTGAACTTTGCTGAAATCTACCCTGACTGGATGACCCAGAAAACGAATCAAAACTTCTCTTGTTGTGTACGGTTTGCCAAAAGGCGGTAAGTCCCGAGGCGAGGACTGTCATGTGTTATGATTTATTGTCAAAACTGCTTGATAAGTGCGACAAATTGCTGACCTCTAAATCGGTCGCAATCATTAATGGAGATATTCGTCCTGGTGTTTGTTACGTTCGCAAGGTTTGCAAGGCCAAATCAACAGTGACATCTCTCGGGGGTAAAAACTCTTGAGAATGAAATTGAAACGCATCCGGAATCCGGTATTGATAAACTGAATGAACTGATGAAAAACGACAATATTGTGCCATTGGTGCCAGGCTTGGAGTATGCTACCAATTAGCACATAGAAAATGCGTTTTAATAGAACAGTGTAACATTTGCCCTGACCTTGAAAATTCAAGGTCAGCCGGGAAGTTTGCTTTTTACGATAATCTCGGATGTTGCGGATGTTGCTTCATTACCTGCACACTGTTTACAATGCTAATATTGATGATTTACTGAGGATCGTTAACTCATTGACCTCCAAAAGTTACCGAAGCCAGCTACGGTATTCAGCAATAAAGGCAAGAGTTTTACCAATAATATGAGTAGAAATACAAGCGTCCTGCTTTTGCCTGGGCAACAAACTCGGTGAACTTCGCACAGTTTTCTGAAATGTTCACCAGACTTCTTCGCCGTAGCGAAATCAGGGATGCAGACTCTTCATTATTCGCCATGTCCGTGAAACGAGAGGAGGGGGAGTAGCATCGTAGTGTAAACAAAACATTTTGTGCTGTGAGATTATGGACCCAGATATCGTGTTACTTGATACACTCTGGTGCTCAGTCCGATTAGCTAACGGCGAAGACTGTGTTTTGGGAGTAGTATATTGCCCACCGCCTATACAGGATAATTAAAATCTGTCACAACTCGACAAAATTCGCATGCCCACTTGTGGATTTTCAATTGTGTGTGACTTCAATTTACGAAACCTGTAGAGCAGTAGCATTCACCCAGACCTCTTTATTTAACGCTCATTCAGTGAGTTGTTGTATGATATTTCTTATTTTAACCACATTACACGTAATACCTGATACCGCGAAACTAATGTACCTTCACTCCTAGAACTTTTCCTGACAAGTAATAAACATGATAGTGATAACGTTACTTACGAAAGTCCACTGGGTCTAAGTGATCACGTCATCGTCCAGTTAGACTATCTGATTAACGCTGTAAGAACAAATGATGCCCGTAAAAAAGTTAGACGGATCAACATTCTGGCTTCGAAACGCAATTAACTGCCAACCGGAAACCAGCAACTTACATGAAGTTTGGAATGGTTTATGTCGCGTTTCCATAATTCGATCAAAGTGAGCTCTACATTTGTTTAACGAACAATTGTCTGAACACGTAAGTGTTTAAAGAACGAAACGTTGCATAGCGACAACATCGGTAAAATCCATCATCAGATAACTGCGAAATATTCCGCTTACTGAGGAATTAAGTAAATATTTTTTTTTATAAAAAATGAGATTTACTAACAAGAACGGATATCACGCATGATGGAGTTCAACCCGAAAATCCTCTATTGTAATGTTAACGATCAAGTTAAGGTGAAATCACAAGTTGCGTCCGTTAACACGTCAGATGGACCAACAACAACTGCATCAGAAACTGCTAAAGCGTTAACCACGATTTATTCATCTGTATGCAGCCAAAGAGAACATGTAATTTACATTCCAAATCAAACCATTTCAACCACGGTTGATCTGAGTAAAATTATTGTCTCATCAAAACGCGTCCTTCATGCATCACTCAATCTAAAAACCGGAAAGTCTCCCTGGACCGACGAAATAATCACGCTCATATTGACGCAATGAGCGAAATTGCTATAAAAACCACTCAAATACTTGTTTAATCAAACACTGGCAAATGGTGTGTTTCCCACCGATTAAAAACGCTGTATAAAAACTTCTATTTATTAGGAAGTAAATTGCTCTGATTTTTTTAATTACTGATCAGTTACTCCCTTACCTTTTATTCCCAAATTCATTGAGCGTCTCATTGTTAACGTTCATATGAAATATTATGATGATAATAATCAGATGCTTTCGTGAAGGCAGCATGGATTTAGACTCAATTCTTTTTCTTTAGACGGAATATTCTTGTTTATCTAATTTACTGATAACGCTAGAGGCTTGGACACAAGCATAAAGAGTATGCAAATTATGCCTGCTACCTAGATATCTCCAAAACATTCGATTGTGTTAACCATAGCCTAATACTGCATCCTTGGTATCACCGGCGTTGAACTTAAAGCATCCGTAATACTTAAAAGGCCAATAAAAAAGCTGAAGTTTTGAACTGATTGGGAGATAGGGTATTGTAAAATAGATCGTTTCTTTGACGACAACATGGTTATTTTATTACTGTCGATCACAAGCAAGTCGATAGTATACTTGCAAAAACGCACTTATCGAGATTGACAGTTAATTCTTATGGACTGAAACGTCGTGTGGAGAACTTGTGACTGATGCGTCCTCGATATACACAAATACGAAATCTGAAACACGAAGATCCTGATTCATGAACAGTCGAATTGACTTTAGTGCGTTACGCGAACCATAGGACATGCAAAGAAATTGAAATAGACCGAATGCCGTAATCACATCAGTTTCAACAATATCGTCAGGAGCCAGGGGGATATGTTTGTGTGCACCTACGAGGTTCGATTTTGAAAAAAATTATTTTTCCTTGAGTTCTAACGTAAAGTAGTGAATGTGGGAGATAGGTTAACCATCGCAGTGCAAAACAAATTGCGCATGTAGATTTCCTATCCCGTAATGTTGTGACATATGAAAAGACTGGCAGTACTGATTGCTCGTTGTATCCCGATCAGATTTAAGATTTGGAACAAAGAAATATTTTGGTCCGATATTGGCTGCAGTTAACCGAAGTTCGTCAGTCACATCTAAAAAATATCCAGTTCACTATCAGCGTCGTGATGAATTTTGTCTGACAACTGAAGGTCTGTTGTGTATGAATGATTGCATTGTTATTTCTTCTTCACTTACGCACTGAAAAAAATGAAATCGTTGGCCAGACAATTATGCTGGTGGCCCGAAATGGATATCTTAGAACTGCTTCTTTGTGCCAATCCTGTCATCCATCAAACTATACGCCATGGGCATTACTTGTGAAGCCTGGCAACGTATTTATATAGATTACTGTGAACAAGTCCTAAAGAAATATCATGCTCTTGTGTTCATTGATTCGTATTCAAAATAGTCAGAAGTATTCCTTATTACTAAACCGAATTCTGATTTCACAAGGCTTGCGTTACGAAAGGTTTTCAGCCGTGAAGGTGTACCTATAGCTGTTGTAAGTGATAATGGAAGCAATTTCTTTGCTTCACGTGTTAATGGAAATGATTGCGTTCCCAGTATCGGTATCGTATTAAACAAGATCGGAGGAACCATGGTGAAAATAATTGATCTGGAAGACGAAACGTTGCACAAACGACCTGCAAATCAAATCAATTACCAGGATTCGGGTCAGTTGCGTTCTATTACTGGATGTGTTAGCAATCATAACACATCGCTTCTAGACATTTCCGAGAATACTGAATCAAATGAACTTGTCAGACGATCGGGAAGACTGAGGAACAAAACTATTCGAAATTACAAATATCCAAAGAAGATTGTCAACAGTGGTGGATGTCATGATTGTTCAAATGACATTCAATAATGCGATATTCATATTCTAATTGTTAAACTTATGTACATCAATATATATTATATATATATATATAATATATATATATACTGCGTAATTTGAGTACTGAGCGTGACTGATTCTCACATCTATTCTTTGGTTAGTAATTTCATTCAATTCAATTTAATACAACACAATTCATTACCGAACGGTATTTAACAGTGGATTACAAGTACGCCTTTTGTTAACCACTATACCACTGCTTCAAGGCTCACTGAACCTGCTTTTACTGTCTCCAACTGGGCAGTGCTGTGTCACTGATGGAGATGGAGGCAAAAACTTTTTTTCGTTGAAAGTCGCCTTTAGTGCTTGAATAAAATCACATTTTGATTGTGTATTTCAACATCCTGAATCACTGTTGTTGGCCTCCTTCGGTCGATGTCGACCATGGATGTACACCACAACCAAGAGGAATTTTCATGTTCTACAGCTTTTTGAATGACTAAAAAGTCCGATTCGAGAGGAACAGTCTCTCCTGCAGCGCTGACAATGATAACCGGAACTCGGTAGTAGTGCGTCAGTTGCACACCGTCAGCGTGATCTGCGTTCAGCAGACAAGAGCTGTATCTGCTCCTCCCCAGCTTGCTGCCGACAATGCCTATAATGTGAGCGGTCAACAGCAAGTTCTTCCCAACTCACGGTGTCCTGGTTTACTGTTTGAAACTAATATAACTGTAGCATATAAGTGTACGTTATGTTTACCAATTCACCAATGTTTCATTGCTCACTGAAACAGATCTTACTTTCTCCACCTTCTGATGCCAAACAGCCGGAAACCCGTAATGCTTTGTAACGGTTGGGGATGTTTCCGTTGATATGAGCGCCTGATTAACAATCACTTTGCTTTGATCAACGTGATTCTTCGTAAGCTCCCTATTTAACAATGACACACCACCATATCACTGTGTCGAAGCTCAGTGAACCTGATCTTACTGTCTCCAACTGATGACGGCAAACAGCCAGTAACCGGTAGTGGTTTGTATGAGATGGGCGTGGGATCAACCATATTCATTAGTCGTAAATAAACGCCCTGTGCGCGTGACCAATATCCCTCTGTGATTCTGCATTTAAACATCTTGATTCTTTGTAATTCTGTTTAGTTCAGTTCACTTTTCACAGGACAGTTAGTGGCTAACGCGCAAATCGAGTGTCCGGAATCTTTTTGGTTGTAAATCAGCAGAGAATCACACTCAACTACCAAAACGTTTTCAGTCCGTTTGATATCTTCAACGATAACGAGGCTAAGAGATGATCAGGATTGGTTTAAGGGGGCACCTCGTTATAACGGATGCTGGGTGAAAGAGCAGTTGCCTTCACCGGCACGGTGAGAAGTCAACTGATGCAGAATAGTGGATAAAAAACATAAAACTCTAGCATTTACTTGCTTTACGGGATAACGCTAAAGGAGTTGATCGGCCTTAGTTTGTATAGCAATTAGGGAAAGTGTTCTTGAAATAACTTATTCCATTAGCGCTCAAAACCCTGCTTGAAGCTCAAGACGGAACTGCACGACATAAGTTGTTCTGGAAGAATATTCCAGAAGTTCACCACCCCAAGCCTTATAATGTGTTTCCTCGAGTCTAGCCGACATAGCTTCTCAGCAAGTTTGAGTAAATGTCTCCAGGTCCCCAGCTTGCAACTTAAGGTGAAGAAATCGTTTGATGGAACACCACTTCAATCCTTCAAAAACCTAATTTTTTTCAATTAAGTCGCAACTTAAACGACGGGGCAAGGGGGAGAAAATATCGAGAGACTTGAGATATGCAGCGGACGGCTTCTCTCAAAGAACCTCAATCATGCGGGTTGCGCTTTCAATTCGAATGGTGTCCTTTTTATAGTGACGACACCACGCCTCAACACAATATGCAAGTTGCGGACAAACTAATGCATTGTAGAATGGCAGGAATACATCAGGTCTTCTGTTCGATAGCACAGATTTCAGTCGAAATTTTACATTGCGTGCACTCTGAGCTACAGCGGAAAAATTGTCCGCCCATTTTAAGTTAGCCCTTACTAGTGCTCCCAAATTCTTAACACACTGCGGCGTTAACATTAGGGGAATTTCCTGACATCTAAACGGAATTCTCATCACTCAGCGCTGACAAAAGTTTGATCTAATTAAGATTCAGTGGGAGGTCACACTTGTATGAATAGTTTATAACCCGCAGACAACAAATCATCAATGAATATCAGGATTAGAAGAGAATTGAGGAATGAACCCTGAGGGATCTTACTGATCAAATTGGTTCGGCGAAACAACGTGTGTCCTACCCGAACTTTTATCTAAGCAAGTAGACTACCACGTATCCCTTTTACTGCCAGCTTCATCTCTAGAAGGCTGTGACTCACAGAATCGAAAACTTTGCTGAAATCTAGATGAATAACTTTTAGTCGCTTTCATTCATCAAGTATTTTGGTGAAAGTATTGAGAATACTAAGAAGGTTAGTCAGGCAGGTTCTACACTTAAGAAATTCATGTTGAGTTGCACTCAGTAGAGAATGCCGACAGAGATACTGACAGATTTCGTCACGCAATAATTTTTCCAATACTTTTAAGTCAGGCTAGTCAGGCTGACAGGTCTATAGTTACCAATAATTGACTTGCAACCACTCTTGTGAATTGGCACTACAATTGCCTTTTTGCACTCACTAGTAACTACTCTCTGGTGGGAGCATGAATTTAAAGGCTTGCACAAGGGTTCGGTAGGCATACAGACAAGATTCTTTAGCATAATTGAGTGAATATCATCCTTTTCATCACTTTGATTGGTTGGTTGCGACATACAATTCAGACTGATTAAAGGACAACTCATCCAATGCAGGGCCATCAGGTGGCAGGTTGGGCAGCCTAGAGGGTGCATTTACATAATTATTCCGTCGTTTAACGCTAATGGAAATACTTAAAAAGGCAGTTGCCTCAGAAAGGTCGGTCAGGTTGGGTAGACCTACGGACTTGAAGAGTCCACCATGGGGGTCTTTTTTCTCTTCTGACGCACTGCAACAGAGCATGGCTTTGTTGTAACTATTTTAGATACTTACAAATTATATCTAAGTTTTTACTTAGATTTAAATCGCTAGATAACTGAACGGAAGGATTTCATGTCTCTAGGAGTAAACCCTATTCTAAAAGCCTAAAATTGGATCTCGGACGAGAGAATGGTTTGTTAAAACTCAACTTCACCTCGAAGCTTATCATTACCTGATGGAATTGCCAGCGGTGGTACTTACTTTAAATATCTAACGGTTTCTAGATAGGACGACAATACTATATCTAGAGTGGATGAAGTGCATTCATAACGAAACTTCTTAAGATTACTCACATGTTGGTGCGACGTATGATTGTGTAGCCATTGGAGATGAGTTTTTCGGTGGTTACACCTGTAGTGACGGGCCAATATATATCCGATAAGATGAAAACACCCAAGAAAACTACCATGAGAGCTGATTGAAACAAACAGTCGAATGTGTGACATAGACACGAGCAATTGCGAGGGATGACTTGTAACGAGTCAAGAAACTCGTAACAACTTGGACGTTTTCACTGGATAAGATATACGTGTAGCCATATTGTACAAACCATACTTCAAGAGTAGTACTACGCAACGGCCTCATATATCGCCAAGTCTATCGCATCTTATGAAGATCTACTGCTCGCTGATGTTTATCGGCAAATCATCAAACGCAGACAGTTATATCTCAGAAAGAAGTATAACCTTTGGATCTTACTCAGTAAGTAAGTTAAACGCACTTATTCCTTATGCTGCATACATATGCGTACAATACCGGTGAGCTTCTCATTCATGTTTCTAGAACTAATCCTGTGTGACCCTTGGTGGAAGCCCCCGAAGGGAGCTGCACGTTTTTGGTGTGATACTTAGAGCAGGAGCATCAAGTAAAGCTACCACTTGCGTTAATGTAATAGACTGATGTCTGACAATTAAAACCGCATCCACTGAAAAGAAGCAACTACTGGAAAAACCTGCTCGGGTCTTATCATTGTTGGTGCTAAGCCAATCAATATTGTCTGGGTCAGACAGCAAATCTCGTGGCGAAGTGCTGTTCGGTATGGTCGTCTGTAACTGAATAGCGTTTTGCGCTACGTCACGTTTAAGAATGGCACATGTTCCTACTGATAAGTCTCACCTATACGAATCGGAAATTTTTTGCCTAATCCGGGACGGAGGATTGTCCGACTTCAGCTGAAGTTTAACTGGGGCAGATTTGTCGATGTGATTACTCCTATCCAAAAATTCATCTCGATCCGCCTAGTATTTGAATTCAAACAGGACTAAGCAAGGGCGGTTACATATCCTCCATCATTTTACACATAGTACTCGACTGAGGGTGTAAAAGTCTTCAGACTCACCATTCTGATATGATTGCGGATACACCTGCGATCAGAATCTCTGCGAGACGTGAATTCCTTATTAATAGGTTCTGATCGGTTAAAAACTGGTACATTCTTGATTTCTAGATTTTGAAGCAGAGGAAATGCCGTGCACTATCTCGATCCGCTTACTCAAATTATTCAATTCCTGGAAAATTCGATATTTCACGTGTGAGCCAGCGACAATTAAATGTTGACTAATTGGTGTGCGGTCCTTACTGTTCAGCTGCTGCACAACGCGCTTGGAGCGAGCGTTTTCGCCTCCGATCAGTTTTATCCCGCAGGTCCCTGGAGGTTTCCATACCAATATACGAAGCAGTCATGAGACCATATCTCGAATATTGCATTCAAGTATGGTTACCTTATTTGGAAAAAGATATTGACAAGCTTTATGGTGTTCAACGCCTAGCTACTCGTATGACTGTTGAGCGATCGTGTTGGTCGTATGCGGAAAGATTGCTGAGCCTAGATCTTTTCTCACTGAAAAGAAGGCAGCTACGTGGGGACCTGATTAAAACATTAAAAATCATGGCAGGTTTCAGTACTATTCATCCAAATGAAATGTATTTTCTGGCGCCAGGTGTGTGTACACTGGGCAACCGATTAAAACTGGCCAAGCGACATGTCGAGTCAAATGTATTTAAGTACTTCTTAAGTGAAAGGGAAGTATATTATTGGAATCGTCTTCCTAAAGAAGCTGTTTGTTCTACTTCTGTGGGGCATTCAAGAAGGGCCTCGACTCTGTGTGGCCTTCTTCATTTCCTGTTTGTTATCGTAATTAAATAGTTGGTATGATCTTGTTGTCTTTGGAACGCACTAATGTCTCTATTTACCTATTGGTGATCGAAGTTTTTATGTTGCATCCCAGATTACTCTTATGCCAGAAGATATTCGTGAGAAGATTAATTGAAGTGGTGAACGATCTTCTGTAGCATAACACTGAAGGAAAGCTGGACGCTCGATTGGCTCGTTAGCCACTTACTGTCCTGTACACAATGTACTGAACTGAAACCGAAAAATATTTGGCTTCATCGAGTTTCCACTTACATTGACCAGATTGAGATTGGTAGCCTGCCCGTGTATACGGGGCAACTGGCTAACTTGGTCTACTTTTTACTTAGATGCAGTTTTCCCAGATCTCATATTCGCACGCTACCTGCATTGACCACCTTGGGAGGACGGTATGACTTGATAGCCAGGTCATATTCCGCCTTAGATGCAGTTATCCTCAGGTCTCATATTTCCACGCAGCATAAGTTTGAGCTTGGTGATATTACACAAATCTGTAGATTTTCATTAATAGAAGCGTCGTCAGGAGTAGTCTAATGGCAGCCGCTACAATACCTCTGAAACCAGCGGTATTTCACATAAACCCTTTAGTGAGATTTATGTTTACCAGAGCAGCTAGGGTAAGACCAACGAAGGAAACATTAGAAATATATCAGAAATATTGTAACACCATATATAACAGTGGCAAGGAAGTATACATTTTGTTTACAACTATACCGATTTTTCTAATCAAAGCGACCCTGATCTTACTGTCTCAAAGTGATGACGACTAACAGCCCGAAACCGGTTATAGTGTGCTAGGGATGGAAATGAGAGCAACAAACTTAATTATCTTTTTATAATCGCCATTAGTGCTTAAATATTAACAAATTGTATTGTATTGTAATTGAAAATCGTGGTTTTTTAAGAACCCCGTTCAACAGTGTCGTACAAGTAGATATTATAGTAACCACTGTCTTATGACTCACTAAACCCGAACTTATTGTCTCCACCTGCTGAATTCAAACAGTCAGAAAACGAGATTGGTTTGTAATGGATCGGGATTTGAGCACCAAAATTCATTGGTCGCTAATGAGAGACTTGAGTGCTTGTCCAAGAATCACTTTGTGATTCTATATATGAACATCGTGTGTTTCTTTGTAAGAACTTCATTCAATAGTATAGTATAACTTTTGATTACTACTATTCCACTGTTTAACAGCTTACTGAAACTCACTTAACTATATACGACTGAGGAAGGCAAACAGCTAGAATACAGTAGTGGTGTTCTACGGATAGGAATCGGAGCAACAAACATTATTGTTCGTTTATAATCGCCTTAATTGGTGGTATAGAATCACTTTCTGATTATGCATTTGAACATTGGGGTTCTCTTCAAGGAATCATATTCACGCTGGCTACAATTGTACCTAAAATTGCCCTACATACATCCTCAAAATGAATTGACAGATTCATCAGGTGGCCCGAGGCCATTACGATACACAACTGTGCCGTTACGTCGGCTTCAATAAAGTGTAGTACATGAAGGATACTTGTATCCCGTTGAGGCACACTAATTTTGGTAGACTGATTACTACAATAACGTCCCACGAATGAAGGATGGAATTCACGTGTCAGTGTACATTTTATCGCGGTGCCTAAAAACGTTAACAACGGTAAACAAGAGCAGTCGCGTAGCAAGCGTGAACAGAATAAGTGTGAAGATCAATGTTTTTAGGTCCAGTAAAATACATATGGTACATTCTGTATAGGGACATTGCGGCAGCGTATTTGAAAGACAGTAGGCCATTGCTGTAAAATGTTGTCGTTCAGAGAAAAAAGGGGAAATTTGGTTCAGTAATTATAGAGTGGTCAAGTGCAAAACGTATAAAATTAAATAGGATAAAGTCAGAAAGCAAACTAAAAAAACAAAATAACGTCAATGTAAATTTAATATCAGATGCAATTTGTTCGCATATAAAAATATGACCGATTCCGAATTGTTTAACCTAACGTGCTTCGAGACCGACGAAAATGCGGGGACACTGTTCAAGTCTTGGCACACAAACAGCCAAAAAGACGCAATCAATTAAAAACATGTAAGCTCGTGCAAAATTGTGTTAGACGCATGTTTTCAAAAATTTTAATGGAAATAAAAATAGAATCGAAAATTAAGTGAAATCACATGTTTTTACACTGGTACGGCTAACATGTCCTTAATAATACTTTGCCTACTTAACAAATCCTTTCAAACGTGATCCAAAATTGAAGAAATTATTCAGTAAATCATGTTTTTAGTCAGTAGGAAGCACTTTGAATATGGATTTTAATGTTAGTTTGGAATATGGCAAACTATATGCGAAGATCGATGATTGCTTTGGTCATTCGAAAATTAGAACTTTATTTTGTACATTTTTAAAAAATGATCATACAACGCTGGAAAATAATATACCAGATCAGCAGTCCTTTATTCAATTTGGCTATCAAACATTCATATCTGTTGAAATGGAATTGAAATTGCATTTATGTTGTTTTAATCGGTCAATTTACATCGAAAATAAATTATCTTTTAATTGCCGCCTTTTCATACTAATGTATAGATACTTGAGGTTCAGCAGATTTATTATTGTAGAAATATTCAAAAGTACTAATTATTATAACTGCAATACGAGGTTTGTTTCGTTAAAAAACGTTACTTTATAATGACTTTATTTAGACGACATTTTGCTCTTCAGTTCAGTTCATTTCGTTATTTCGCATCAACAGATTTATTTAAGGATTCTTGGAGTAGAAGATTCAATACATCATCAGGTAACTAGCAGTAGAATATTTTATACAAAAAGTTGTCAATCGAATCGTTCCCTTCAAACTTTCAGATATCGGAGAGGGTATTCGCGAAGTTGTAATTAAAGAATGGTACGCTCAAAATTAATCGTTTTATTATGCGCCGATTTTTTTAAGATTTTATAATAACATGTAATGTAGTTTCAGTTTGATTGTTTACTTTAATAAATCTATCCGTATCTTATTTCTCATTTTAAATTTAAATTAAGCCATATTGTGGATGAATCAATTTTCTTTTTCTGATGCATCTGATGTGGGATGAATGTCATCTTTAAAAATGAGAATATCAGTCAAACTGTGTTTAAAATAATCTATATGTTCAGGTTGTGCAACTTTTCTTTTAAAATTTGCAGTAAGTTATGCCGCTGTTGCACACGTTAAACACTTCTCTATTCCTATATGCAAAACGGGTTACCGGAATATTCTAAAAAATAAAATTGCATATTTTCATGCTAATCACTCTTTCCATGTAAATGAATTTTGGCGAATATGTATATGTGCTTGTTTATTTACATTTTGGAGACCAAACTTATAATGTTATTGCTTTCATCTAAGATTTTTGTATCGAGAATAATTGTTCTATTTTCCGTGAATCATTCCAATGTATTAGGTCTATCAATAGTTACTGACTCGCAAGATCATTCTCTGTCATACCATTTAAGGGCACAAGTAGTGAATCGATGTAATTCTGCAAAACATTTCCTCTAGAGTTTTACACTTTTTTAATCAAGTTTCAAAATACCATACATCAGCTGGTGGAGATGCAAGCAGAATATGGAAGTTTGGGATTTGTATTCGAAATATTCTGCTCGATTTTTCACACAATGTTTGCCACCTTTATTAACAAATGAGATTCAATCAATTGCAGCCGCATCCCTTCTTACTCAATAACATTTTTTGGGAGAAATAATTCTCTCTAATGTGTTTCTCGTGATACATTTTGGACAATACTTTGTATGTGATCTGCTTGAACTACTTTTAAAGTTTGCTGCATTGATTTCATTCAAATCTACATTTCACATTTGAAAAACTTTTTATGACAGCGTTTTATATTGAGTTTTCCACTCTTTCGAATTTCGATATTTTGAAACCGGGTTTTAAAGTCTTATAAGATAGCAAAACACTCACGCAACCACCACTATCAAAATGAGCTCCTATTAATATCTCACCAGTAAGCAGCAATCCATATAGCACACGGTAGATACTGAGCGACATAAACTTTAGACGTTGAAATGTTTCCAAATAATGAAAATGATATAGTGAGTGTATAATTTTAATCTCACGCCATTGAAACAATCAACCTAGTCGCGTTATTCTTAAACAAATGGAAAGGTAGATGACGAACCTCATTCCAATATTGGTCTCAGGTAAATGAAAATGCGCAAAACTCATGAGACGTGATCATCGAGGATGGCCCACTAATTTTCCACTAGACTCAGCCGACTGCATCTACAATTATTTCCTTATATTCCTCGATATTGAGCAAACGAGGCATTGTTGTACCCAGGTCATGTTCGATCACAACCAATTTCTGTTGATGACCATTAATTAAGCACGAACATACGGACGTTTTCAGCTTCGAATACAAATTGGAGCATTTTTATTAGTTGACAAGAAGCTTCCAATTTGCTGTCCAATAGAAACATGTGTTTGTTTTTCTTTAGAGGACTGTATTATCAACAGAAACGCACAGATTAGCATAAACTTTCAGAATATCAGCAAAAACATACAGTATTTTATAAATTTACTCGAAGATAATTCACGTACATTAGAACGTAGTGGGTCGGTAACTGGCCATTAGGAAGCAAAAATGGTTGTTGTATAAACGGCTAATTCTCTTTTTTCAAATCAAATTGTGTATATCATAAGTGGGGAAATCTTCGATTTAATCCACAGCACGAAAATTAAGCAGCAGGCATTTGAATGAAACATGGTCAAGAGCTTTACTGAAATCAATGATGAAAGTTATTAAAGGGTAAACCAGATAGAGTTAAGCCCACCAGTGCTAGCATGAAAGGATGAGTTTGGATGCAAATAATCGTACTTCCGTAAACACATGCTTTTTAGATGGTAAATGTTTAATTGCAGAGCAAATATATTCTGGTTGATTTTCCACCAATCGTTTAAGACGTTTCTCAACTAGTGAAGCAAATTTAACGATTATTATTCAGCCGAATCACTAGATTTACCCCTCATATACATTGAATTGATAATGGCATACGTTCAGTATTGTTCTTATTCACCACGCTTTGGGGGTAAACAAAAGATTAGAGCAAACGGTTTGTGTATACCACATACCAATGCTTTCAAATGCATTGAGTTTATCCCATCAGAACCAGCAGCCGAAGGAACATCGAGGCGTTTCAGTGAATATTGCAGCAATTTTAGTTAAATGAGAATAGCTGACGCTACCTAGTTTATCCATATGTGAATTATATAAAAATGCTACAACTTTTACGTGTGGTCTCAGCAAAACATACAGCAGCCCAACGAAACAGATTATGGTTGATTAATTTAATCACCTAAAGTAGAAATCATTAGTTTTTTGAAGAACCTATAACAATGCAGCTAAAAGTGAATGAAATTATAATGAAAATCTTGTCGTCACGTTTCCACCCGTCACGAAATCTTTAAAGATTACATTTGCATCTATCGAAGAATGACAATAAAAGTAGCTTCATTGGTATACACAATTTTGTATTTATCGAATTAATTAAGCCACACAAAATTAATTGAAACATGACACGTAAATCCTCTTGGTTGATATTTTACGGCGGTTTCAATCGTAACATTCGTCATCAAATCCAGGACAACCTATGATTGATCAAACGTATAGAAAAAACATGGCTATATTATTGAATTTGTTTCCTCCTTCGCTATTGAGCTTCGTGGTTGCAAGTAAATTTGTGCATTGACAGATTGCGGGGAGTAGATATATTTTTTCTAATCAACACTGAGGATATGCGATATGAAATAGCAGGGAGATATGGATATTTTGTTTGAGCTTTTATTTGCATTGTTTTCACCTCCACACATATTGCTGTGCAAGGAGTACCATACAAAGACTCGGATGTTTAAATTGGTCTATTATTTTCCATCCCATGTATGGCGAACAGAAAATTGAACTTATTATTTCTGTCTAATTCACAAAAACAGTCATTATGTAAGTGAGAGAGTTAAGTGTGTAACTTTGGATATCTTTTTAAAAAGGAGCTTGTTTTATTCCGTATCATAAAATTCATGATGACATTGTACATTTAACTTATATTACCAATGAAATTTAAACATGAACCATGCATTTTAATTTCCTATAATTAGCTTACTTTCATCAAATTGATTTCTTCTTACTGCTTATTTTCATCAAAGCGAGTAGGGGTAGCGCATCGTACATTTCATTGTTTGTGTTGAACGGCAACA
>JACCGJ010001028.1:46790-65509 GCA_013407085.1 Atriophallophorus winterbourni
TCATTGTACGCGAAAATTCCACGTTCAGTTTCGTACTATGATGAAGGGTGATTTATACTGTTCGCGACCATTGTCTGCGTATAGTGGAAGATCGTAAAAACGAATAGATTTCTTTAACATTTTCAGCTGAGAAATAATACTTAATGAATCGGTACATATCGAATCTAAAACAATTACTTGCGGGAAAATTCTGACAAGAGTATTTCAACACAGTCCATTTTAGACAAATGATTACCGGAGGAACAAATTATAAATAAATGCAAAGAGAAAACGTTTTGGAGGGCAAAGCAAGGTGTATGACCGCATCACCGATATAAATAATTGACCGATATCATGGTACGGTAGATGGAAATTGTCCATTTATGAATCGTTCTCATGCAACAAAAGAGCTGTTTTTAAAGCGTTTCTGATACATTTCTAAAGAACTTAGCCTTCGCTGTAAACAGAGTATCCCAATATCGGATTTGATTAGCATAAATGTTGTTAAAGTTTGCATTTTAATTTATCTTTCGCGTGATCTAT
Organism: Atriophallophorus winterbourni; assembly: GCA_013407085.1. Classification (NCBI taxonomy): domain Eukaryota; kingdom Metazoa; phylum Platyhelminthes; class Trematoda; order Plagiorchiida; family Microphallidae; genus Atriophallophorus; species Atriophallophorus winterbourni. Next base: position 47,313 of record JACCGJ010001028.1, read on the forward strand.
CATCGTACACCTTGAGTACTCGATGCAATAATTATCATTAAAGGTATTGAACCTTGAAGTCAAGATTAGTGCATCAAATTTTCCCCAGACAAGCAACAACCCATTCAACTTAAGCAAAGATTGCAACGAAAGTATTTCTTCTTTAATAATTTGAACCAATAGGATGACGATACCTAGAGTTACCGTCAGTAGACCTCAAACAAGCAGTCGATTGCTCAGTAGCTCCCGTTGGTACCTTCAGTCACCATCGGAGTGCACTTGTCAGGCGGCGTCTGGCATCTGATCCATAAAAATTAATCATGTGTTTCATTTATGCCATAATTAAGCAGAATAACACAAAAATATCATAAAATACGTATATCCAATTACCGTAGACAACGGATTAAGTGCCATTGACATCTTGAGTTGCCGTCATGTCGTAGTCCGCAGAATTTAACTAACCCCGTGTGAACAGATTGAGTCTTTCAAACGTATACCTTTATAAACAAAATGTTAATTTTACCGTGAAGCAGGCAAATGTGTAATGTATAGGATGTGTGCCTACAGAAAACAAGAATTCTCCATCTTTTCGTATCACTTAGCATACTATTTTTGAAATAAAACCATTATTACCCTTCACGCCGCACAACTATTAGGCTGTACACAACATTGGTGTCGCGATGGACACGCCTGATGGCCTCCTCGTGCCTATTGTGAAAAACGTAAACAAACTGTCGGTCATCGAGATTGCAGAAGAGTTGAAACGATTACAAGAACTCGGGAATAGGGGAAAATTAGGAACCGAGGACTTATCCGGAGGCACAATGACCTTGTCAAACATTGGGAGCGTAAGTTTTGGATGATGAGATTTTACTCGCTTAATATGGTCTTTGAGTAGTTGCGATTCATTTTTTTAACACTGGAGTTAAATGTACAGAATGTAAGCACGGTTCAACTGATTTTCACGGAAATTTGACTTTTTATTGCCAGCCTCAAGGAATCGATCCGAAATTGCATGCCTCTAACAATGTGGCTCATATTACACTCATGGCAAATTGTTACAAATAACCTGATAAGACAGACGGCTGGAGAACAATAGTGATGTGAACCGAATGTAAGCATAAACCAAAATGTTATTAGTTAACTAGATCGCGGGCAGATATATAATCAGATAGATTGAAGGGTGTATACACATATAGATAGATAGATAGATAGATAGATAGATAGATAGATAGATAGATAGATAGATAGATAGATAGATAGATAGATAGATAGATAGATAGATAGATAGATAAATAGATAGATAGATAGATAGATAGATAGATAGATAGATAGATAGATAGATAGATAGATTTATACAGATTTTAGTGAACGGGTGGTTACATCAAAAGTTTGCGAAGAGTTGTTTGCGCACTTCATTATTCGGCATTTTTACTGAAGAATAGGAATTTCCTGTTGTTTCTAGACTGCATGTTTGTGCTCCATACACTCCGTTGTAATGCATTTCACTGTTGATTTGGTCTCTCTAGCAAATTACTACTATATATTGTTTTGACTCATGAAGTTCTACCGTCGTCGTTTTCAGATTGGTGGTACGTACACTGCTCCAAGAATCGTACCTCCACAGGTTCTGATTGGAGGACTAGGGCGCATTCAGGTAGATATTATTTTTGACATTGAATTACGTATTTTCTTTCAAGGTATTCGATAGATTTCATGACATTTAGGTAACAGCGCCAGTTTATCTGTTCTTTTACCTTGTGTAATCGTTGCTTTCAAAGTTACCCGTACGATTCTATGTATAATGATACCTGTTGAGCTGTAATACAGATACCGCAAATTTGAATTAAGGCAATGGAATCGACTTTAACAGGTTAGATATTTAAAAAATATTGTCAAAGACAATGGATTATTCCTTAATTTTAGTTATTCCCCACACCAATGTTTTCTAGCGTTACACCTATCAATGTTTACTTATAAATCACGGCATTTTATTCGTCTGCGTTGCCAATTCAAATTTCGACTGCATGCTGTAATCCTAATGAGCTTCTAACACCAAATTCTTTACGAGCAAGTACGTCAACCGCCCTCCTGAACTCTAGCCGACCAGTTTGTGAACTGTTGTGCATTTTCGAAACGTTTTCAAAACTTCTACAGAAGCGCAGCCGCTGGTGATGATCTACAAGCATGAGACTGTTGCTAGCGTTACTCCCTGAGTTTTCAGATCTCGTGTGGCAGCACGAGAGCTTATTTTCACCAGCCGGGGATAAAATTTGATGAACCATGAAAATACAAAAAATGTGTGACTCGAAATGCACATCCAGTGGGTTTCGATTTCAACAGCGCCTCTGTTAAAGCTTAGCTGTGTGTAAAATCGAAGAAAAGGGATTCGTTCAAAGTTTATTGGAGAATTTGTAGAAACTCAAAATTCCTAATAGGTAAATTATCACAACGTTTCGTATGTCCCATGACCTCAACTACATTTTTGATTCATGAAATGCCAATGCATCGCCGGTAACTGTTAGATGATTTCGCTTAGGGTATTGCTTTAAGCAAGCAGGCTATCGTGAATGGACTGAATTGATCAAGTCATGTTGTGGTTGGTACATTTCCATGAATGTACATCACAAACGGATGATGTTCCGATAACCCAGACATTTACACATGAAATATACAACCCGATTCTTGAAGTAACAAGCTTTCCAACAACGTTCACATGTAAACGCAGTACCTGTCGATCGGCGTCGTTTGCAGAGCGTCGGTAGAATCCGAAAGCATCGTCTACCCTTAAAAATGACAGTTTACATCGATGCCGCTAACGAGAGAGCGGTCATGAGAAAGTTCTCCTCATCGAAGGGTCAATGCTCAATATTTTCGTATCTCTTGTACAAAACTTGGATTTTCAATTTCACCTCTCCATAGAGTTGATCTTTAGGAATATGATATTTCTCCATTTCATAGACATGAACTGGTAGTCTAGGCGTCGCTAGGTTCAGCTGACCAGGCTTGGAGGACCCTTCTGATTATGTTATATGGTTCATGTAAAATATGTTCATGATGCAACGAATGATTCATACAGAGAAACAAGCAGATTGCTTTATTCGTGTACATGAAATTCCTACAATTAAATTGATTGAAAATTAAGGAAAAGTGACAAAAATATTTACCGCAGGTTTCAGATTGTCAGTATCGTCTTCAAATCTGACATAGCCTTTGATTGATTAACCAGGTATCGAGTCAGGTAAGAGATTTTCTGAATTTTAAATTCTTGAATAAAGAACGAACTATTGGCTTCGCGTGAAGGATATTGATCTGCAGATAATAAGGATCTTGTGCACTACTGAGGCTACGTACCACGTATGCACTGACCTCTAAAAAGCTTCTCCCATCGACGTCACTAGAGGTGGTTTGGTCATGATTGCGAGAGTTGAGTGCATTTTCTCTAGACTCAACAATTTTGCCTTAAGTACGGAATGGGATCAACGCTAGCCGAGTTTGGCCACATACAGCGATTTGTCCGAAAACCGTTGCGAGTAACGGACATTTTGTCTCGCAATCTTGAGCACGGAAAAGTACATGATATGCTCGATATTAGTCGAAATAGTAAGAACGTGTCTCTGACAAGTGAAAAGTTATGGTAGAACGTGTGTGTAACTAAATACCAGGAGGCGTCGACCACTATATGCGTGTGGGGAAGTTGCTAGACAACGCAGCGCTCGTGGCGGAATTCGTATGTGAATGCTTGTTGCGAATCCATTGTTAAATATCAGCATGTGCATCAGTCCGTTAAAGATGTGTCCTAATGAGTTTTTGAAACTGGGGGTTCGATCGCAGTATATACTTTGAACGGCCAAATTTTGCGCGATTTGATGCAGTAGTGCTGGCAGGGTAAGGCGAATCAAACACTTTATCGTGGTTGGAACCATGAAATATGATTGTCTGCACATCCACAGAGTTCCATTTACGACAAAGAGGAGGTTTCCTAACAACCGGGTAAGAGCAATACCAGTGGAAGCGGGGAGACGCCATTGAGTTTCATCTTTTAATGGCACTCGAACGAAGGCTTGTAAAATTTGTTGTCGCGGCATTTTCACTGCTCTGCGAATGTCTCATTTGGATGATTGATATGAAAAAATGTCGCTAAGCTTTGTAGTAGGGTATTATCGTGTTACTATCACGCTACGACTGCGCCGCCTGCAGTGGCTTGTTCACGTCTACGGAATGGAAAATGGTCGTATTCCGAAAGATCTACTCTATGATGAGTTGCAATCAGGAAGTCGACCATTGGGTAGACCGCACTTGTGGTACAAAGACGTTTGCAACAGAGATATGAAAGCTCTTGATATTCACCCCGCGAGTTGGGAAAAACTTGCACTTGACCAATCACATTGAAGGCATTGTGTAAAGGTTCGTCTGCAAGCTGGGGAGGAGCAGATACAGCTCTTGGCTGCTGAACGCAGATCACGCCGCTGGCGTGCGACTGACGCCCTACAACCGAGTTTTGACTATCGCTGCAAGCGCTGCGAGAGGGATTGTTCCTCCCTAATCGGACTGTTTAGTCATTCAAAAAGCTGTGAAACATGAAAATTCATACGATTGTGATGTATATCCATGGTCGACATCGACCGAAGGAGGCCAACAACAACTATCACTCTAAAATACAAAATAGTTGATTATTATTTTTGAGTGGACATCCGTTCCAGTTTATTCTCATTATGGCCGCACCGATATAATATTGTCTGACACCTATATTGGTAAGTTGCCTTTACAGCAACCAAGAATCAAGGAACAATAAGGTTCTAATATCGATTTTTTGATTCAGCACCAGTTCCGCCATTAATGTACAACTGTCAACCTCGACTCTTAATCGCTCACACAAAATTTATATCTAGGTAGCTATTAGGCTGCTGCTTTCTATTTTATAATGTTGACTGATTAAATGATGCCGCACGTCATATCTGCTGCAGCGATTAAATGTTCCATGCCTAATTTTCACACCACTAGAACCTGCCGAGGTTCGACGATGATGGGAATATTCGAGTTGGCAACATTCTAAATGTTAGCTGGGCAGCCGATCATCGTGTTATTGACGGGGCTACGGTGACGAGATTTTCCAGATTATGGCGAAGTTACTTGGAAAATCCAGCTTCGTTATTTATCCACTTGAAGTGAGTGAACCGTGACGGCATTGCAAAACGTTCTTCTATCATTTTGTTAATATTCTTCGACGTTTCTAGTCAGTTTACTTTCTTCTCGAGATGACGGTTTGTAGTTTGTTGATTTTGATAAATATAGTTTAAATCGAAAATCAGTTACCTTGTTTAAAGAACCGTAAGTAAGCTCCGCGTATATTAAGCAGTAGTAGCCGAACTTTGAGCTTAATCGAAAACTCATTGTGGCATCCGCACGGAAGATCAACTGTGAACATGATCTTCTCCCAGAGACAACTTTAGGAAAAGTGCCGGGAACAGCATGTGCCATTAAACGTCGGTTTTACTGATTTAACAAAGACCTTCAACTACGTTAACAGGGAGGGTCATTTTGAAATGCTTAGCTGCCGTCCAGGTCTGCTCAAACCTGTTATTTTATCCATTCTGGCCTGAAGAGCACAGCCTATTTAGCGGTTGCAGTTCAGAAGTCTTTTAATTCGTCAAGGCGTCAAACAAGGATGTGTTCTTGCTTCCACTCTATTCAGCATTTTGTTTGCTCTGCTGCTGAAGCACGTTTTCAGGAGGAGAACAGATGTTTAACTCCGCACGCGTTATAACGACGAGCTTTGCAACCTGAAACACCTAAAATCACAAAACAAGATAAGGGGCGTGTTAACCCACGATGCAGTCATCATTGTTCAGAGAATACTTCCATTCGCTAACAGACTGCTTTGCGTTGGCGTGCAAAGACTGTGAGCTGACAATCAGCATGAACAAGATCAAAGTCCTTGCTCAAGGGACTGCATCGAACTGTTTATTCATTCAAAACGCTGTGGATCATGGAACAATCATGGGCTTGTAATGTACATCCATGGTCGAAGTAGGTCAACTAAAAACAGTAGCTCGCGTCAAAGGTCCTCAAATTACTCGGTGTACGAGCTGGTTCAGGGAATCACGATTAAAATGTTTGAAAACTGATATGTGTTGCAACTTCCTTCCTAGATCATAATCATTATCAGGGACAACATTACAGCCACAGTATGTACCGGATGCTTAAATGTCATATAGCCAAGATAAAACCCAAAAGACGGGTTAGGTCCGGACTTGACGGCAACGGAATCCAAAGAAGAGTAAGCACAAACAAGCTGAGACGAGGTGCTTACATATCCCATGGAACAGGCTTTCAATCAAGTCTCGTGAATGAAAAGGGTGACATCAGCATTAGACCTTGCTTGCAGTTTTCTCTCCCAAACATCATAACAAGCTTTCCTGACCACTTCACTCGACAAAAAACAAGATTAATCAAACACTCTCAGAAGATGCTTACTGCAAGATCGCTACTAAACACCATTTCGAGACATATCCTGTAATATCTGGTCAGCAAATATGAGCAATATCGGAAACGTTTCCATTTGTTGTACAATGGTTTCAAATTCAAAGCATATATTGAAGCCCATTCTGATTTTTTAGTGCGGCTACCTCCGCTGACTATTTCGAACGACTGGATGCATTACAAAAACGTTTTCACAAGGTATTAGAGAAATTGATAACGATGCGGCTGCAACACTGATAAAGTTCCCAATACATTTATCTGCACGACATTGGCATAATGACGCAGTCATGGTGTTACCAGCTTCCGAAAATTTGGTCTCACAGGGTGAGATTGCAAGATTAGGTTTAATCATCCTGAGCACAGTGTATACGAGGTGAACAGGATTTGACTTCACAACCACTATCAGGCAGGCTCCTGCAGCAAATACTATCACAACTTGATTTCGGGTCAAGTACTGGAATGGTTATAAATGATAAATGTAGTGCGCTGTACCCATCCTCCGCGTAATACCGATGTCAGATACTTAAAACCGATAGGTTAAGTTTACGCATGATTCGTAGACACGACGTCACCTTTCTTCTACGTAAACCAATGTATCCTGAGAGTTAATCCTCTCAGGTGACTATCGTGTAAAATTCACAAGCCTAACATGGTACTGGTGTTTATTTTACCGGCTAATCGATGAAGCCGGCGTCAGTGCGATTAAATCGGTGTTAAATAGCACAAACTAAATAAATCTGGTTTAGTGACCAATTAATTCAGAACTTCGATCTATCACGTAATGGAAGATGTTCGTGGCCGATCGTGGAATCATAATCATGAAAAAAGAATGTATGTAATGAGTTGGTGAGAGCAGCTTATTGGTAACGTTTTGCTTCTGAGTCAGAGGCTTCATCGGACGAACAGAGATTTAGCTTAGGATAGATCAAGTGAATGAAATTTAAGCTTGATCACTGTTCGCACTGACACCCTTGATCTGACGAAGCTTCTGAGTCAGAAGCGAAACGTTACCAATAAACTGCTCTCACCGATTCATTACAAACATTCTTTTCTCGATCTATAACGTTTTAAACGATATGCACTAGACATCATCATTATCATGAAGCACGAGTCAGGAACCAGACAGTGCCAAGCAATATGAAGCAGAAAGAGCAGACAAGCGAACGCGTGAAAAACAGACAAGCGAGCAAGCAGAATATTCAAAAGCAGATGTGCAAAAAGCAGCTTATTTTGTAGTTTTACTGCATGCGATTTTTTGTTTTTGTTCACCAAATTTAATATAATAATAATATACCGGATAAAAGATTAGGATACACATAATAAAATAAACTGGCGCAAATGACTTCGGTTTGCAGCCATATCTCGTAAGGTTTCCAGCCAACTATTAGGTGGAGCTTTTGGATCACACCCAGGCAAACGAATACGCCTAACTTAGCCTAGCGCTACGGTGAGTTTCTTCATCCCAACTGGTCGTTTCTCCCAGCTTCTGCCAGGCTCTGTGAATAAGGCGCGGTATTGTAAACGATGAGGAGGTATTCTAAAAACATGTCCCAATCATCGCAAACGAGCAGGCATCAGTATTTTTTTTCAGTCCGTAGCCACTTGGCTTTAACATCCGCTTGCAGACATCTATATTTGTAACGCGATGTTGCCACTGAATGCGAGCAATCCTGCACAGGCAATGGGTGTCAAAAACAGAAAGATGACGCACATCTTCCGCTCGGGTAGACCAGGTTTCGCAGCCATAAAGTAGTGTAGCACGCACCACTGCGTTATACACTCGGCCTTTAGTATGGAGTGAAACATCGCGTCGACGCCACAAGCGGCGAAGGTTAGCAAATGCTGTCGACCAAATCAAGATTGATATCACACACAGTTAGATTGGGAATAGAGCCGCTGCAATCCTAAGTAAGTGTTTTACTTAGGCGCAAAGCACATGATATGTTGAAGCTTCAAGGGCCAGTGTTGTTCCTTGGATTTTATATGAGGGGATCTCCCAGAAGTGCGATGTCATCTGCATAATTTAGGTTCAACACCTGCGCCACCAGACCAGCTAAAGCTATCCTTAGGACATCGTCGATCGCAAGTTAAAAAGGAACGATTAGATAGGGCAGCCCTGCCGCACCCCGCTGGGATATTGAACGAGGACGACAATTGTCCGTACGCTCGAACCCTGCCCGAAGTTTGGCAATATAATGCTTTCAAGATCCAAGCATACTTCTCGGGCACTCCATATCTCAGCAGACAGTTTGAAAGACTTTCGCGATCGATTGAATCGAATGCCGCTCGGATGTCAGGGAATACCACGACAGTTGGCTTACGAAATGCGAGGCGTTGCTCCAGTAACTGATGGAGTGTGAAGCTTTGATCTATATACCCTCGATCGGCACGAAACCCGATATGCTCCTCACGGATTCGCCCCTCACGTTTGGTACTCAACCGGTGAAGCAGGACAGAGGCCAGTATTTTATGAGCTACTGGAATGAGACTGATACCCAAATGATTTTCACAGGAATCGCGCCGTCCCTTTTTGAAAATCGAATCTATTACTGATTCTCTCCAAGTGATCGGAACGCGTTCCTCAGCACATAATTTAGCGAACATCGTTTGAAGTTCGCAAACGAGAGCGAAACCGCCATTCTTGAACAATAACGATACATAGGCATCAGCACCTGATGTCATATGGCGCTTAAGGCTTCGGGGTACATTGTAAATCTCTGATTGAGTGGGGGCCTCACGAGAAATCGACCATGGGGTACAGTGTTCGGTATCCTTGAAATCAGTGGGTGCATGCGTCTGTGCATGGTAAAAAGTGGCGAACCATCTGCTTCACGTATCAGCACACTGACGCTTGTTCGCCCGCTTCTAGTAGTTCTGAGGATTTGGAACAATTTTCTGAAATTGTCTAAAGCTGCCTCAGAATCCATTTCCGCAGCCCTAGAAATCCTCCAACGTTCAGTGACGGTTCTCAAACTGGCAACCACTTTACGTTTAATAAGCCTTCGTGACGCATCATGTATGCTATCAGCAGAAAGCAACCGACGTTGGTCCATTAATTGGAGAGAATTCACAGAAGTCAGCCCACAACTATCTAACGCGGCTGTTTCCAAAGATTTTTGTATCCCACTCGATTGTTCATCGATGATATCTTTTGAAACTACAGAAAGATTCAAACTCAAATTGGCCTGAAACTCCCTGAGAACCGGGAAATCATTAAGCCCGGTAGCATTCAGCTGCTTTGCAACGTTTCCAGCCAAAACGAATCGAGAGCTTAGCACAGACTAACGCATGATCTGACTCTAGACAGGTGCCCCAGTATGAACGGCAATCTTGCACAGTCCCTCGCCACGAGTAGCTGATAGCCACATGGTCGCTTTGATTGAACGAGGCCGCCGAAGGAGATTCACAGTTGGAGCAGTGACACTTGGAATGGCGAAGGTTAGTCCTGCAAGATAGATTCTGTGCTCTGAGTACAAGCTAAGCAATCTTTCGCCGTTGACATTACGATGACAATCGAGACCAAAACCTTCCACCCACGAAATGCTCGTTTGAAGATCGACGGCCTACACTTGCGTTCTTGTCTCCAGCTAAAACAACGATGTCACTCCTCGATGCAAGTCTAATGAGTTCGTTTAATTTATCATAAAACTCATCCTTGGCAAGGTCAGAGCTATAATTAATCGGTGCATAGGCAGCAAACACAAGCAGGTTGCGGGATTGATTGCGACATCGGCATTTCTTGCACGAACCCTGTAGTCTTACTGCACAAAGGCGACTGTCGACTGGGATGCAGTCTAACAGTGTGACCTCAGCTCTCTCACTCAAAACGATTCCGACACCAGCTTGACCAGATACCATGGCATCGTCTTCAGTGGACAAGCGTAGATAGTGTGACTTGCGTAAGTTTGAAGGATTAGACAATCGCGCAACCGAGCTAGAGTTAAGCATGCGTGCTTCCGACAAACAGCAAACATCGAGGCTATCAAGTGTGCGAGCCAAAGCTGCCCGTTGTCCGATGCTAGCTAAAGTCCGTACAATAAACGCTGTGGAGGCATTCGAAGCAGGCAAAATATTCGAAGTGGCTAAATTTGGAGAACTCGATAAACAAGCTGCACTTGGCAAGGATACCCAAAGATATACTTGTATGTCACTGTTAAATAGGGTTCTTACATAAAACCGCGATATTGAAATAGAGAATCCCAAAGGCGCTTATAAACGATCAATTAATTTTGGTGCTCACATCCCCATCCTTTACACACAAATACCGGTTTCTGGCTGTTTGCCGTGATCATGCGGAGACAGTAAGATCAGGTTGTGTGATCTTTGAAACAGTGGTGTAGTGGTAAACAAAAGTATACTAGTATGCCACTGTTAAATAGGGTTCTTACAAAGAACTACCAAAATATGTTAATATCCATCAGAGTCAAACAGTGAAACGAATGGTCAAAATCATAAACGATATGCATTCATTGTTTGCATCGATTAAGGTGTTTCCGTTGCTGAGTCGCTCGACAATGCGGTTCTAGTTCCGAATTCAGGACAGCAAGATTTGTTACCGTGGGCCTTTGACCCATGGATAAATGCTACACAAAGTTTATAGTAATAGACACTTAAGCAAAAGGCAAAATTTTTCAGTGAAAGGTGGTACGTAGCAACAGTGTCTAACCTTTTTAAATCGTAACTTTATTGATCCCATTTTTAGTGTTTCAACACTCACTGAATCGAATCTTACTACCTCCATCTGATGTCGGTAAACAACCAGACGCAAGTTGTGGTACGTAAATTTAGGGAATGTGCGCGCACCAAAATCTTGTCATAATCATTGATTTCAGTATTTGACTTGAACCCGCTGTTTGGATTGGCCATCGATAGGTTGTCTGTGCTCTGACTAGCAGTGGCTTTAAATGATGACTCTATCTACCACTGCTTCAAGGTTCGCCGAACCTAACTTTCATGGTTTCCACTTAGAGAACGCGAACCGACAGGAATCAGTTGTGGAGTACAAGTGAGCACGGATATGTTGTTGTTGGCCTCCTTCGGTCGATGTCGGCCATGGATGTACATCACAATCGCGTGAATGTTCATGTTCCGCAGCTTTTGGAACGACTAAACAGTCCGATTCGGGAGGAACAATCACTCCCGCAGCACTGGCAACGAAAGTCAGAACTCGGTTGTATTGCATCAGTTGCACGCCGACGGCGTGATCTGCGTTCAGCAGCCAAGAGCTGTATCTGCTCCTCCCCAGCTTGCAGACGACGCACGGAAATGTAATGGCTGTTTATTGTCGTCATGGGCGGCTGACCTGGAATCACTTTGTGATTCTGTATTCAATCAATGTGGGTCGTTCTAACAGCCTTGTTTGAGAACGTCCTTCGACTATAACTTTGTTTCGGGGCTTACTGAAACTGATTGTACCATCTCCGACTGGTCACGGCAAATAGCCGTAATGGGCTGAGATGTGTAAGTGCCGGGGATGTCAGCAAACTAATAGATGGTCATTTACACGGATTTGATGGGTTAACTAACTAACTAATCCTCTCAGCGACAGCATAAAGTATACCATTTGTAACATTGACGGTTCACAAAACATGGCGTAATTATTGTCTGAATCATGCACCAGTTTCAAGTCAAAATTCATCCATACGCTAGCAAGTCAAATATTGCAAACATGCCAACTTAACATATTTGTAAAGGTTTGCCAATAAGCAAACAACTTTCGACGAGACATTCCCCTAAACAATTGCTATTACACGGAAACGATCACAGTTAGCCATGAAGTCAGTTGGAAAACGTGACAACCACTTAACCGATAAGCCATTCACAAATGTTCAATTGTTTGGCGGCGAACCAAATGGAAACCCTTAACTACCTTTCGATCGTGTATACCCTATAAAGATGAACCATCGAACCCCTCGAATAAGTCGTTTCCCAAATAGGTCCGGAAGATCCGACAAGGCGCAGCAATGTAATCGTATAGGACTTTTTAAAACGTTAAATCACAGGTTAGATCAGATAGCTTATCTGAAAGATTGTCACGGAAACCATGATATTGTTATGATGCATGACAGTGAAAGCCGCAAGGAAGCTGCCATGCTGATGCGGCTCTACTCGTTCACGAAACTTGTTTGAATGCATGTTCCATTCTAGGTGTAGGCACCTCATCCCAGCTTGTTTGTGCTTCCTCTCCTATAGAGTCCGTAGCAATTTAAGTCTCACCCTTACCCATCTCTTAGGATTATACTTTTTCATGGTTGTGTGGCAGTTAAGAATTCGGTGCGTGCTACCGGTGTAATGCTGTCTGTGATGATGACGATACACACCATGTATCTTTAAAACGATTATAGATCGGACCTTTCATTATGAACGCGAAGAGTAAAACACAACAATAAAATATGACGTTCTGTATTTGTTTAACAAAAGCGATTCACATATGAGAATAGACTATGTACAACTTGGAACAGATATTCAATGTCTACCGAGAGTGTGGTTGTAAAAGCAATGGTGTATGAAGCCGAGATTCCATGAAAACCACGTCTTTGCGAAAGAAGAAAAACGTCAATGACATAGTGTCTGAGCAGAAGTTAGAACATATAGATACACATTTTAAAAAAAGAATAACAAATGCATATTCCGCCATAAAACGAAAGCCATGATTACTTGAAATTACATAGCACACTAAGATGCCGTTGTCGGAAATACTCGAACGATTTTTAAAAAAAAACATACTACTAGTATTATTCAAGTAGTCTAAAAGACATATACACGAATGAAAAAACCTAATGTGGACAGAGGTTGGAGGTGAAGCTTGAAACATCTTCAACGATAGGCCATAGACAGTTGATGGATTTGAATGGAATGAAAAGGACCCGTTACCATTCCAAATAAAAGTCATTTACATGGGAATTTTTCAACAAATCTCAAATAGGAATCTTCCAGAAAAATTTCTATACGGTCAATTTGGGCGGATAGCGAGTGGATTGCATCAATACACAGTAGCTCGTCGCTAAAAAGCGATTTGTGTTGCAAAGATTTCTCGTGAAAATGTGCTTCTGACTTGATAGTTTGCCAAGGGTCACGCGCGTTATTAGATTGATGGTCCATCTTGGAAACGCATTCGGTCGGTTCTGGGTCGTTTTCAAGTTTGACCCTCTTAATCGAGAGACAATTCGACGAATCAATGACGCCGTTAGATTGAGCAACACTATCATAGCCGTTGCGTGGATCAATGGCACACTGTTTGTATGGAGCCGATTCAATTGTCGTGTCGCTTTTCAGTGAATTAACATCCGTTGATGTCGCAGTAGGAGAAGTTTTTGAAACCGTCACGTCAGAAATGGCATCGTGACCCAGTAAGAAATCCAAGCCCTTGTTTAACGACGAGGCGGATTTATTTTCACCGGAAAATCCTCCCTCAGGATTGAAACTGTTGGAATCGGACGAAGATTTGCCACATGAATTGAGTAGCTGTGACGAACAAGAATCGGAATCCACTTTTCCGGAGGGTGAACTCGTCGGCAGAGAAGAGTTTGGTCTCGGGGAAAACTTGTCGGTAGATTCGAGACGAGAATGGGGGATGAACGATTCGTCGGAACCGGAGACTCGATTTGGGTTGTGAACATCATCCACTGGGTTGCAAGCTAAGAGTTGGACGTCCGAATGGTGCGGTTGACTCGACGAATCCGAAGACAGGACGGAGGAGTTTCCTAGTGGAATGGCACGCAGCTGTTGCGTAGATACGGGGCCCGCTGATACGATCGAAGTTAATGTAACTGAAAGAAGAAGAAGAATATGTTGGTGTTTGTCTGGAATTAAAAGTCATACTTCAAATACGATTGAGGGGATAAGAGTGCCTTGGTGGTGGGAGACGGCCAAAAAGGACGAATGAAGAAGAAGCTGTAAACTAAATGAGAAATTAAAACGTGGAAGACAATAACATCAAAAGATCACATCGTTGGCTGCCTATTCATGCATACTTATTATGCACACATAAGATCAACAGAACTACATCTCATAGATCAATGCACGTGTAAAACTACACGAAAAAAGATCGGGTTACGAAACTTTGGGGAAAGATTTTGATATTTTGTTTCAAGCTGTCAACTGTCATTCCCATATTGAACATGGTCATCCATTTCAGCTTATTTTAAAAGTTTACGACGGTAAAAAACAAAATAGATTTGCTCTGACTCAGTAGGAGAAGGAGTACCTCGCGGAAGTGCGCGATATGGTCAGTACCGCAGTATCTGAACCCAGGATCAAAATGTGTGATTTGCTGCTTCCGAGAGTGAATGCTCATCTCAGATACGGTAACCAGTAAATACTCTTGTATCTGCTATCCTCTTCTCTCTGGCTTCACAAGACTTCATTGAATGCATGATTCAGTCGAAGCCTAGACCCTATTGCGCGTTAGTGCTTAATCTACCATCCAAATTTATAATTTCATGGCGCCTCATAAAAAATTCCAGTCATGGTGATATGGCAATTAAGCATTCAATACTTGCAGCCGATGTAGTCTAGGTCTAGGACGTTGAGGACATTCCGCGTCTTATCTCAACAACCCTGGAGACCGACAAAGCATATCATGGGCAACCTGACGGTATCTTAGCCCACGTGCGGCACTTTGCCTGGATCAGGATTGTGCTTTCATACCATCATGCTTTGATTTATAAAACGTGGATCCCTTCACATCTAGCCGATGCAATAAGTCATACACATCTCGCAAACATCGTCCACTGAAACATAAGCACGAGCGTCCCTAGAACCACAGAAACTTGCAACAGCAATCCCAACTTCCGACTACGCAACACACCTATAAAGTGAGACGACAGATGCGATGAATCAAAAATGAAATTCCACTTGAAACAGGAGCCAATTTAGCTAGACCGCATCTCGCGAAATCAAAAACTAGCTGCGTTCAATATGATGATGATTATTATTGTCATGATTATCGATTGTCGAATTATCAGACACCGCTTTGGATGATCGCCAGTCAATCTACAGTGAAAATCTACTAAAATCATAGGACAACAAACTGGACACAACCTGACGGACAGGCAAGCGATTGGAGGCACGCACGCACGCACGTACGTACGTGCGTGTGTTCTCTTAACGGAGCTACAACCACACACAAACAAACATACAGCTCGGTGCGTGGTACGTTATCCGCGATGGCAAACCAACACCAACGAACGCGTGCAAATAGTCGGTGAAAATGCGCGCGCGCGCTGGTAAAGGGATTCAGTTCGCGCGTTTTCACCGAAACTCGGGGTGCGAAAACTCAGAGGAGAGACAGACATGCGGTGTGGGGAAATGATGACAACCAACGATGGGCGAGGATGACTGCCAGCGAAAGCAAACGCGTTTCGGATCAAAATCGAAGCGTATCGAAAATTAAAAAAAACTCGATCCGCGGATACTTTGTTGTATAAAGAAACGCGGTTGTAGATCAAAGTGTGTTACACTTGAGAGAAACATAGATTATACGTAGCGGTGAATATCATCAAGTTTGAATGGTTCAAAAATGCGAGCAGGTGGGGAAGAAGTGGGTGTGAAAATGTTGAAATTATTTATGAGATAAGGAATAATTGTTTATGAGGTTGGGAGGATAAGGGGGAAAACGGTTTTGGTCAAGCATAAGATTAAATTGTCTGGATTTGAACGCCTTTCCATCACATGGATTATATCGTTTTGAGGGTGAGGAGTTCTATAAAGTGGTTCACACAGAATAAAAAACTGGGTGATCCCTAGATAGTTATCATTTAGCATGGACGAATATCGCACTCAACTCGGTTAAATAGTGATACTATGTAGAGGGCCAGCGCGATAATGCCTGGCGAAATTTAGAGGACTCAAAACAAAGCTTCCCCCAAAAGGCATTGAATCACAAGACACTGATCTACTGACTGAGTTCGCCTAACCGACCTTTCTAGTATAATTTATGCTGTTAGTGTCATCCATACACCGCCCACTATAACCCAATGTATCAACAACATATGTAGAGCGTGTCGATGAAAAGAAGATTCAGGGAGGTGGCGTTGCACGTCTAAACGAAACGAACACTTTGAGTAACAACATTCATGATAGTCAGGAATGTCTCTGCGAGCAGACAGAAAGATAACACAGCAGAAAATTGAAAGACGGATAGCGTTCGTGAGTGGCGTAGCAATCTTGACGCTTCATGGGAAATCTACCCCCTCCTTAATCAGATTCCTTGATTTTATATTTAGTTCTAGGTATACAGCACACAGAGCAGCAATCATGCAGTACTTCTGTGCTGCACAGCCAAACCGTGCTAAATTGATTTACCGCCGGAAGTCAGCTGCTTGCGAAAGCACGCTGGACTCTTAATGCCATATCCATTCTACTTTCATAGCTGGCTAGGCCTGGGCAACCTGACAGTATATAAGCCTACGTGCGATTTATGGTTGTGTGGCACTTTGCCTGGATCACGCTTGTGCTTTCATAGATAGACCAGAAACTTTGAAACCTACAAAAATAATTGATGCAATAGGTACCACAGAATTTTGGGGTATTTTGTGAGATTGGCAAGGGAAATAGCGAACGTGACTTAAATTCACTGAGGGAACGAGTCATTTGCAATAGTGCTTTTATTTATCATCCTACCGCATTTTTAAGGCCGCTGAAGTGTAAGCGGGTGAGAAAAGATAAGTACGATCTAATTCCACCATACAAACGGGATTGACTATGTTGATAAAGCATCAAATTTGGGATCTGAAACTGTGATAAACTGATTACTATCACCGCATTGGGCGATGAGTATGCGTACTTCGAGAGCATCCTTCAGTGTTGTAAAAGGATTAAATCAGCAGAACGTGATAACACACTAAACACCGAACAATAATTACCCGGTTGAGATAGCGGTCTGGATGTTGGAACACAACTTGCTGATCCGTTCACCGTGTACCGGTCACGAAGTGCCGGAGATACCGATCGGACCGTGTGCGGCGATAGTGATGAATCTTTGAAGCTCTCGGTCGATTGGGGTTTGGATCGAGGGACAGGACTCGGAGATGATGATTGTCTCGGAGCATCGGGGAATAGGAAGGCATCCCGGGGACAATTTAGGACCATCAACGCGTGCGATACAGCCTCGGTGAGTGGACCGATCAAAGGCTGCCACTGATCCAGATCATTTGGAAGATCGAGACAATGCGGGGGAGGTAGTCGCCAGTAACCATCAGAACGAACCAAGATGCGATCAACGGTAGCCGGGACCAGGCGCATGGCGTAGAGTATGGTGATATCGATACAGAGACCGTCCAGACCGGCTGGGCTTTTGTGACTAAAACACAGTGAGGATACGATCGAATGAATAAGAGAACAACGAGTAACGAGTGGATGATAAAGTATTCGCTGACTTAACACTAAGATGATTATCGTAAAAAAGTTGTGAGGCAAACGCAGAACTAAACAGATGCTTGTCCTAACTAAATGGACGAAAATATTGAAAAAATGAAATCGAATACATCGGCACCACCATGTCTACCGTTCTATAATCATGTACCTTGAGGCCTATTATAAACGTGGCTGAGACAATAGGGTCAACATTGTAGTCCCACGCCTTAACGACCTGGGCTACCGTCCACCGTTTGACCAATCGCAATTAAGCGTTTATGAACTGTTCTCCAGACTGGCACATTCAAATCCCACCCGAAGCGGAGGATATGCACTGGTGATGAGCTCAAATAAGAGCGAACTCGAGTCCAGTGCTTCCA
>JACCGJ010001028.1:66509-95475 GCA_013407085.1 Atriophallophorus winterbourni
TCCCAAGAGCCTTCTTTGAAGCCGACTCATCCTCCAGGAGGAGATAGTCGCACAAAAGTAAAGTAAAGTAAGTCAAGAATAATGACTTGATGTACGGTCACTCGATTTATTTAAAGACTCTTCACATACACTTGCCACGTTGAGCTCAGCTCCACTTGCAAGAACATTCCAAAAACTTTAGTAAGCATTATGTAACAGCACAAGTTTGGAATCATATCGTATCACTACCGAAATGAATTAGTCGGAAGGCGCTATCATGCGTAAGCAATAGACCGAAGTTTGTGGACAAGTATACACATGTAACGAGGATTCACGGTCAATCTCATTTGCAGATGAGGTAACAACGTTTCTTTACGCTCTCGTATTGACACTTGCCTGAAGAACCGTACATTTCGGGAAGAAGTCGCATTTTTGATCGAGTGGAAACTATTCTCTTATAGCACACAGAGACTATGGTATTTAGTTTCGCATTCCGAAGAACCGACAAGGTTTAAGCGTAGTTTTTGTATTACTTTGAGAGACTTGCTTGCATATTTTGTGCTTCGAGTGATATAAGAAATAAGCTGCAAATCTGATACAGCCAGAGAAACTTGTAATACCGCCTGCCCACAATTTTGAACCACTACGAAAATAGCATTTCAACGCTTGGCTCATAAATACAAAAGGCACCAATCTTACGAAAGCCCTGGAAAAAAGAATATTGGTAATTTCGAAGGTTGATGCTATTCAGACGGGGTGTAACGAGTTCACATTGTCTTAAGCGCTGTCATCACGCTAGAAAACATTTTTAAGGTTTATAGAATGGTATATGCCTTATTCGATCTTGTCTTTTTGCAAATGCGCATAATGCGGAACGGTTGAAGTTTGCGAAGATACGGAGAATACACGAATTAGGTATAGGAGACTCAGAAGTACACCAGGGCAGCTCAATATGGATAACTAGCCGTTTCCCATGCAGCATATGCTCCTTCTCCACGACACCAGTGAAACAGCTAAGATGTTCCATCTGGGCAACAATAACGTCGCAGGATTTGCCCGAACGAAGTTGAATACAACTTCGAACGGCCTAATGGGAGACCCGCTCCTGATTTTCCCGCGAAGTTGACCTCTGAAGCCTTTCCCATGATTAGATATATCCCCAAGGCTGTGAAGGTTTGTAACAAGGGTTTTCCTTTTCTTTATGGGCTTACAAGATCCAACTGACCGAAGCAAACTGATTTTGAGATGCCGGTCACTCGCCTTTACTCGTTCCAATGCAGTTCCGCTGGGTGACATAGGACCACCCATGTAGATCGGGGTTAGAAGCTATATAAGACGCCAGGCGTTGGAGCATTTTGGAAATCAGAGCTTATCCCTGAAACTATTCCGAGTATGACAACCTTGGAAGCACACTAAGGTCCATTAGGATATCGTAGAGACAACACTGTTCACAATCAGATAAACCACTTAAATTCATTTCCTCACCAAGTTGCGTAGTTTCACTGTGGATCAAATAGTTTGCATACGGATGATGATACCGAACAGCTGAGTGCTGTTGTGTAAACAGCATTTGCTAACAAGACACGTGACCGCCAAGCGTTAACGAACAAAAGCTCGGGCGTGATATTTTTCGAATGTGGTAGATGGGCACTTGGCACAAAGCGCAACAATCGAACTCAAGTTTATTGACTAAAGCCCCACAACCTCACGTGACATGTCGGAAAGTGTCACGTGTGTATTTCTCCACATGAAAAAAATCAACCAAACCAAACAGCGCTGCGATCGTAAACGAAAAGCTCGACGGTCGATTTCCGGAACGCTAAAATGTCTCGGTGTCGAGAATGAACAGATCACCGAACAACGAGTTATTTTATTAGTGCACATGCATTGTTGTGCTTTCGCAGAAAAAAGAAGAAGATGCCATCGCATCGATTGACCAGCGGCGCACATGCAGAACGCTATAAATCATAAAAAATACAAACGCGCGGCGCGGCGCGGCGCATGCACGCACGCACATCACGCCGTATACACATGACGAGCAGAAGAAGCAGGAGGACCTTAGCTCAGACACAAGGCACGAGAATGATGACTCATCCACACAATCAATCACATGTGGGCCAGACACACCACAAACGCTTTTAATCAATCAAATATACACAAGGTCAGTGTGTCAGGCGAATTTGAAAATCTCATCAATGTGACTGACATACATATACATACCACCCAAGAGGAGGAAATCACGGTGTGTGTGAAATACTCACCCGCAAATGGGACAATTCAAACGTGGCCACAAGACTTCTCGGCGTAGGAACGCTTCCATGTCAAAGGCCTCCACGTGTTCACATCCGGTGATACGCCCGGGGACATTCATTCGAGTGCGAAACACGGGGCAGATCAGATTCAACTCTTCCACCACGGGACCAGACCCTTCGGGCCGTGATCTGGCACGTGCTTCTAACAGGTCACAAAGCGCGCTCACTCCAGCAGGACGGCGTCGTTTCAAACCGTCCAACAGGACGTTCAACGCAGGCATGTGCGCCATGAAGGCAGCAAAGCGATGTGTCTACAGGAAGAAAACACAGAAAGACATGACCACAACAACAAATCAGAGAGGGTGGGGAGACAAAAATGTGCAGTCGATGCGAAGGGAGTTGAATCAGATCCTGAAAGAACAGGCTGTTGAATGCGTGGGAGAAAAATGCCAAGTCTACTGCCAATGAGACACGAGCTCCACAAGGTACTGTACTTATAGTGCCAAAACCGTCAGGGAGTAGAAGGCGAAATCGAAGTAACCCAAGGTCAAACTAAAAGCGGACGATAAATGAGCTTCTGTCTCACACACAGAACGTGAGAGGATGACACAGACTCATGCAATTGGCAGGTCAGGATTTGCCGGGATACGCAATCGTGCAGTATTTTGTGTTGTGCGGCTAACACCGTACTAAATTGATTGATCAGAGGTAGTGAGCTGCATGCTGAAACATGCTGGAGTCTCACTATCATTTCCTGGTATTTTTTCTTTCTCATATCTGTCTATGCCTGGGCAACTTGACAGGAAAACCATGATTTTAAAGCTCCGCTGCCTTGCGGGATACCCGATCGCGGGAATGGCTTCGGGAGAAAACCCTGAGGAAAAATCTGAAACGGAGTCTGGCAGACGGTTAGTTGGTGCACACTACCTCATTCTGTCAACTTGCTGCTGCCTTGCAGGCTGCACTTGTGCGAAGGCTAGAGAAGCTGACTCGAACAAACGCTGAGTGGTGCTGGGACGCCGCTTTGTACCCGATTTCCCAAGAATCTTTATTGAAGCCGACTCATCCTCCATGAGATGGTCGCACAAAAGTAAAGTAAAGTAAGTAACCTGACAGTATCTTAGCCCACGTGCAGTCCCTGGCTGTGCGGCACTTTGTCTGGATCAGGCTTGTGCTTCCATACCGTACTATGCTGGAGGAAGGAAGCTGGCCAATCAGCAATCGACTCATCCCCGTTTATGAACAGAGTTATTGCAGCTTATTATTCTGAGGGCTACCACGATTATTTGTTAACCCAATGGATGGACGCCAATAATTCAGATATCGAGTGGACCTTGAGTAACAACTAAGATGTGAGAACAAATGACGCGTTTTCTTGTTTTACAGAATAGAAGAGAGGACAAGATGCGGAAGGGAAACGTACTTCCAAAGAAGACGCCACTTCCCGTCGTTTCGCGATCGTGGCACTCGAATTCGGATCTTCTCCCAAACCGATTATAGCGATTTCCAGTTGATTACGACCCGGGCGGCATAATTGTTTCACACAGGCCACCTTGTGTGCAGACTGCCCGGTGTTCACGGAACTCCGATCCAGACGGAGATGATATTCGTTGAAGCGAATCTGCACGGCATCCGAGGGCCAGTGGCAAACTTGAAGCGGTTCGTTGAGCAAATGGCTGCACACAACAATGTCTAAATCACTTCGACCGACTATGGTGTTCAAATGATTCGCGGTCAACTCGAATTCGAAACGGCGGACGACAATCCCATCCGGGATGAATTGATGCATCACATCATTCAAGTGAATTTGCATCGGACCCCAAACCATTCCGTTGGTGATCGGGCACACAAGACGATCGGTATCTACACAACAAGGGGCAGAGAGAAGGGGGTACGAGAATTAAAAAAAATGAATAGCTCCAATTTTGCACGATGCCATCGAGTTGAGAAAACGAATTAGCAGACTTGTCGAGAACAAATCTCAACATCGTCGCCCTGCTTATCGACAGGTGTGGTGTGTACAACGATTTAATGCATTTTTGGTCTGGAATGAACGCGCTAGCACACGTCGTCGGGGTTGGAAAAGCAAACAAACAATTTAATTGATTATGACAACGAACAAAAAATGGCATTCGTCCTTGTGCACACATGGGGGAGGGTTGTGTGGTGCTGGCACACACAGATCCGATACTGGCCACGAGATACCGATCCGTGTGAGCACGTACGCACGTGCATGCTGATACGCACGCACGCACGCACGCTGAATCGGTCGATAGTTGTGTGTCAAGTCAAATTGGTGAAAGCATCGTGCGAACTGGCAGCCTGGGGACCGCACGGTTGCTCACACAAGAGATGTGTGTGTGTGTGTGCGTCCTGCAAAAGTTAAGGTCAGCTTGCAAATCGATCGAGTGAGCGGTGAAATTGAGGTCAACCGGAAAGGAGCAGGTCATGGGGTGAGGGATCAAGTGCGGGGGATGAAAACAAAACTATATTTGGCTGCTCACATACCCAATTCATTCCATGCATAAAGCTATTTTTAGCCAACCTTGATGACTGAATCAATCAATTAATTTACCGGGCTTGAGAAAACTCGCAAAAAGGTGTAGTAGCCTATCGTGACAAGCGTGGTGTCTTTCAGTTGATGTGTGCAATCAAAACCGCCATTGGACAAGGCTGAAACAACTAAAATCTTTAGTCACCTGACTCAACAATACGCATGCGAAACGCATGGGATGTGTGATCGAAAAGCGTGCAAATACGTATGTTTTGCGCAACCCCAATGTGCATGTGTGCACTTATAGGAATTAACAGGAAGATTGTACCACCCTTGTCAAAACGTGGTTCTGAAATTGGAAGTTCATCATCATCATCACAGACAGCATTACACCGATCATAGCGCGTACCGAATGCTTAACTGCCACACAACCATGAAAAAGTAAAATCCTAAAAGATGGGGAAGGGTGGGACTTAAATAGCTACGGATTCTATAGAAGAGTAAGCACAAACAAACGGGGTAGAGGTGCCTACACATCGAATGGAACATGCATTCAAACAAGTTTCGTGAACGAGTAGAGCAACATCAGCACGGCAGCTTCCTTGCGGCTTTCACTGTCATGCGTGATAAAAAGCTTTTCTCGTCACTCCGCTTGACAACATGCAAGGTTAAGCAAACACTCCAAGAAGATGTTTAGTGCACGACCGCCATTGAACACGGTTTCTGGACATAGCCTTAAGCGTAACTAGCTATT
This sequence comes from Atriophallophorus winterbourni, assembly GCA_013407085.1. Classification (NCBI taxonomy): domain Eukaryota; kingdom Metazoa; phylum Platyhelminthes; class Trematoda; order Plagiorchiida; family Microphallidae; genus Atriophallophorus; species Atriophallophorus winterbourni. Next base: position 71,989 of record JACCGJ010001028.1, read on the forward strand.
GCGATATCTGATCGCGGGGACACCAGTCTGGAAGACGCGCTGCGCCGATTTTGGAAAGGTTACTAGCAAGTGTTTTTAACTGCTTACGCCATGTGACCGTTTGACCACCCCGAGATTTACGCCAATCTGGATGTGGCGTCGCAAAAAGAATCCGTTTCGGAAGTCGGTGGTCCGGCATCCGTAAAACGTGAAGTTGGTCTATCATTTCGCGGATCCTGACGGTACTTGGCCCTTAGCTGCTGACTGCAAACAGCGAGAAAACAGTCTCCATGTGTGTGGCGTACAGCACAGACATTTTGTTAAGCAGAAAGAGGACGGAAGTAAGGTTGTGCTGTTTGAAAGTCAAGTTAGTAAAACACAGTGAAATCCATTATTAAAAAGGGATGCGCCATTCGAGTCAGTAATTTACTAAGAACATGCTTAGCGGCACCACTAAATGGTTACGAAAACTATCCGACCAAACAAACCAGTGATTAATGAAGCTCGCGAGCTGAGTAGACATTACAACTTCATCCAGCAACCAAGTATTCACTCCCGATTAAAAATGCTCACTGGTACCATATAACAGACATGTTCAACCGTATAATACCAAGCACAGGGAATTGACAAACCTGAAAAATTCGATACTCTGGTATCAGGGCCAATGCAAGGTCCAGAAGGACACGACCCCGGGCTGGAAGACGACACTAAATGATCTGAATTTGAGGAATCCGATTTCACGAACGCGGCATTCCGCGTGGGACAAAGTTGCTGTGGTGTGGTGCTGTTAGTTTGAATTGGCTGTCCGGAATGTGAATTCGTCGGTTGACTTCCGAATTGTGGACGAACCGAGACAATTGAGGGAACCATTGATCCGGAAGGGCAAAGAGGCTGTTGACAGTTCACGGATTGATACAGTCTAGGTGATGCAGGTGGGCGAGTGAGCATCTCACCAGGACCCTTCGATACCACAATATGGTTTCCTTGAATCGAGGAACCGAATGAAGCATTCACCGGAGGACCCGAATTGGGTCTCATCAAAGCGCCGTTCGTGGAGTTAAACGAGGTCATTGGAGACGCACAGTTTTGACGACCATCCATGGATACCGGAGGTGATGTCAACTCACAAGGTGAAAATCCCATGGGACCATTTTGTGGAGCCCATCCGACAGGTCTCGCCCGTGCAGCCATTTGTGAGTTCATTCTCGCATTCATTGCGAAAGGGTCCATCATGGGCTGCATAGCCATTGTCGGAGGAGCACAGGAAGTGGCTGAGGATGATTTTTTCGAATTGGCTTTGCTACCGCGGCCAGTACCGCCGGCATTCTGTCGGTGTGGGAATGAAAAAGAAAGATTGGCATAAACATTGGAAAAACGTCTAAACTGCAGTTAAGAGCCAGGAAAAGTAACAGGAAACCAACTTTGACTCACACAGAGTTGAATTGCCAATGGTCGGCAATGCTAATCTGATCAACAGTAGCATTCCAGTAAAAATAAGTTTAGTTTGCAATTGATGTGCGATTGTGCAATACTGCAATATCACGCTGATTTCAACTGAGAATTTACTTGAGCCAGTTCTCAAACGGATGTGTAGTATATTGTACTTGAAAAGTAATTCCGTGCTCAAATGTGTTGACAACGGCATGCGAGACCACGCTGTAGTCCCAGTGCCACTTTCTTATATTTATCTGAGCCCAGGGTGCACGGAGGTGCAATCGTGCATTACTTATGTGCTCTGCGGCTAACACCGTGTTAAATTCATTGGCCACCGGTAGTGAGCTGCATGCGGAAATACGCTGGAGTCTCACTACCATTCTTATTTCCTTTCTCATATCTGTTTAGGCCTAGGTAACCGGACAGTATCTTCGCCCACGTGCAGTCTCTAACTGTGCGGCACTTTGCTTGGATCAGGCTGGTGCTTTCATACATACACACATATATCTGAGCCCAGCTTGTAGGTCTGGACAGCATCCTAGCCCATGCGTAGTCCATGACCTCGCGTGCTCACAGGTTTGTAAAATTCATACATACACGCATACTTTAAGTAATACTGTAGCACTAGGCTAGCTCTCACTTGACTGCAGTGCTGCTGAGGGATTCTGACCAATACTTAATTGCCATTTACTTCCTCAAAACGAAAGGCGAGTTGTCGTGGTACAGTGACCAGCTTAGCCACCATCTTCACTTGGCCTATTAATCAATCATTAGCCGTAAACGGTAGCGTGTGGAGGTAACACGGTAGTGAAAAAATACGTCAATCAGAAATCAAACTCTGTCAACCCGGATAACAGCAAAACAACAATGAGGCATCATTCCCAAAGGGGCATGGGTGCACATGATTGTCCGGTAGTCACACCAATCACGTTAACCAATTCGATAGCACGGAGAGAGTAGGTTCTGTTCGAATGAGAGTGGCATATGCACTTGCACACACACGCATTTACACAAACAATAACACGTGCAACAAACAAGCTTAGTCAGCGGCCCCGAAGTTTAGTCATCGTACCTAGTTGATCAGCAAGGTGTGTGCGAGAGCAGGATTAAAACAAATGAAGGCGGACGGACAAGGTACATGTCTCAGAGTGGAAAACTCCGAAAAAATCAACACGAGGCAGAGAAAGAAATCAAGAGAAGTTTCACAGTCAGCATGAACATTATTTGAACGCGTAGCTCGAAGACCGGATCGAGAATAAGAGCGTTATACATATGGTTGTACGACACCTTGGATATGTAGCAGAAATTCGTTCAACAGCAAAAGATACGTAATGTCTATTTTCAGTCTCATATCTGTCTAGCCGTGGCATTATCGCGGCCCTCATGCAGTCTATGACTGGGCGGCATTTTGCCTGGAGCAGGCTTACTGCAACTGGTGCGTACGTGAGCACGGATGTGCAGCATTTCTGTGCTGTGCGGCTAACATCGTGCAAAACTGATTGGTCAACGGTAATGAGCTGCATGCCGAAACACGCTGGAGTCTCATTACCATTTCTATTTCCCCTTCATATCTGTCTAGGCCTGGGCAACCTGCCAGTATCTTAGCCCGCGTGCAGTCTGTGACTGTGCGGCACTTTGCCTGGATCAGGCTTGTGCTTTCATACCATACTATACGTGAGCACTCCGAAGTAAGTCCACTGAGTTGATTGGGTAAGTTATGATTATTATTAGCAATTTCTCGTGCATCAGCAAAGATGTTGAACGATTAGTAAACAGCTGATAGTCATATTCAAATAGATGAAAGTGTAGGCTCAAATGAATTTGTATTTATAAAATCACAAGTGCTGCACAGTCATAGACTGCACATGGACTGAGCGACTGCCAGGTTGCCCAACCCTAGAGAGAGATGAGAAAAAGAAAATGGCAGTGAGCCTACGGTTGGCAACTCGCTTCAACATGCCGTTACCCGCGTAGCAGTGAAATACTGCACGATTGTACATCCGTGTACCAATGAAATAGTATTTCGAATTATTAAGAAGGAGAATCGCTTACTGAATCCAGCTAAGCTGAGCATGGTCCCAAACAAAACGCACCTTAGTTGTCCTTGACCTTTTAGCGCGAGGAGTGGACTTTGTGGATCCCGTGGGTGTCCGTTTGCCGGTGATGGTGTTCTCCGGTGTGGTGGACATGAAATGACGCTCGGCATCCCCGCCGGAACTGGAGATCGCATGAAACGCGGCGGATGTGGGAAGGTTGGACATTTGTGGATGGTTGAAAAACGAAGGGCACAATGGACGGCAGTTCATCAGGGAGGCTGATGGCTGATGATACGGTGGTGGGGCGGGGGTCATATTCATCATTCCCGGTGGCAGTCCCCCGTTGAGCAGTGGACCACCGGGGATAGGCGAAGAGACAGGCATGGCCATCATCATCATGGGCGAAGGATTGGATGATAAAGAATCGAAATCTCCGGGGAAAATCTGAATACAAGTGAACGTAGAATGGTGCTAAGAGAATATTATCGAAACAGAGCAAAAGTAAAATGAACAAATAATCAAGCAACAATAATATAATAACAATAAACCAAGTAGCACAAAGTATGAATAAGCTTAACTAGAGATGCAGAAATGAAAGAAATAATCATGGAACAGACATAAGACGTGAAAAAGAATTATCGAGTATTCTGGAAAGGTACTTTAGAATAGTACTTGAAAGTTTGAGGCTTCGGAAGAATCCGATGCTTCAGTCGACACTAAATGGAATCACCTGAAATCAGCGTTACAACGAGCCTCAATAGCAGAGCTCGGGATGACTTCCCGAAAACGGAAAGACTGGCTATCCGAGGAAACCCTGAGGTTATCTGACAAAGCTCGAGAAGCGCGATTGTCGAGATCGTCAGCGCACCGCAGCCTCAGACGACAAGCCACTTGTTCGGCTAGTCACGATCGCAACAACTAATGGGAAAGTGTAGCTCAAGAAATGGAGAAAGCTTCGAGTAGCGGAAAATTTGGCTCACTCTTCCGACTGATCCGTATTTCTTCGGGCCAACGAAATTCTACCGAACATCCACTTTGCGATCTGAGCGGTTCGCCGCTTTGTGAACCGGACAAGAAAGTGGAACGCTGGGCTGAACATTTCAGTATGTTGCTAAATCAGCAGGCGCTACTGACGGCACTACCAACGGCTGTAGCGAGTGAGGCGCGCGCGAAGAAATCATCGAAGCCATCGGCCGATTAAGAAGCAACAAGTCCCCTTGCAAAAACAGCATCCCCTTTGATGTGTACAAGGTCTGTTCTTCCGTTCTGATTGAACCACTACATGAGTTGCATCATAAGATATGGGAACTAGAGGAGCTTCCAGGCGACTGGGGCACTTCACTGTTGATCACCATCTTGACATCAACGAAGCCGACTCATCCTCCAGGCGGAGATAGTCGCACAAAATTAAATTAAATTAATGAATTATGCGAAACAATCACTGTCACTTAGGACGCACACAACTTGCACAACGGTAAGAATCATATTGTGAATGAGTGAAGTGGATTAGTGATGAGCGCTAATCGAGAACTTTCGGATAATACGCAGAACAATCCTCCAGCACAACACAACATCAGTAAGCGCCGAGGATAACAATCGCGAACCCGTAATAGTTTAGCCTTTGGAAGGATTAATTGAGTGGCAACATACGATGGACAACATCAGCCACCATCGAGCGATATGCAATCCTTCAGGGTCCGTCAAACGAGCCCGGCTAGAACTGAACCGGTTGCCAAGAAATCGATTGGCAGTGTTGGGAAAATGAAAATCAACCGGAAAAGACAATCGTGTGGTGGGATTTGTGTGTACACTTGATTAGGGTTGGGAGGGTTGACCTAAGGGATGAATCTAGAAGTGTTAGATTGAGTGAAGCCAGAGCAGACAACTTGAGACGAGTGGCTCCCCTAGTCAGGCGGAACTGCTTCTACCAACAGGAGAATAGGCCTGGGCGAGTGACTGGCGCCTGAAAACCAGTTTGCTTCGGGCAGATGGAGCTCGTTAGCCTGGGGTGGTATTTCATCTAAGGGAAGGAAAACCCTGATTTTAGACCTCCGATCGCGGGAAAGGCTTCGGGAGAAAACCCCGAGGAAAAATCTGGAGCAGAGTCTCGTAGACGGCTAGAGAAGCTGACTCAAACAAACGCCGAGTGGTGCTGGGGACGACGCTTTGTACCCTAGACCCTAGCCGACTTATCCGCCAGGAGGAGATAATAGCACAAAAGTAAAGTAAGGGAAGTTAGGGAACGCGATTTGCCATCGATTGACTAACCTAATTTCTCAACGTAGCAATATCGCAAGCGAAATGTTACGCAAAACCGAAAATGCTCAGCTAGGCAGGAAAATCTCACGCATGCGTGGATATACCGAAGCGGGCGTGGGAATAGAACCATTCCGAGAACGTACCTGCTGCGGGTTGCCTGTGTACGGAAGATTCATCTGGCCACTCAAATTGTTGGATACGGGGAACGTGGGAGAAATGAGCAATTCAGACCCGGACCCGAGTGGCCCGGTTACTGGCATAGCGGAAACTGCCAAATCACGAGAACCGGAGGACATTGGCCGATGCTGGATGTTGAAACAAGCATCCGCGGGGCAAGAAACATTCTGTAAACGAGTAAACATGATGTGATAAAGTTACAAGCCTTGGGTGAGCACAGCATCGCCCAGTCGGTTAGATAGAAATGACGATTGTAACACGAATTATTATTACGATTTAATTAGAGGATATGAGAGGCATACAAAAGGGAAATCAAGTTAAAAGCCGACTAGGTGAAGAAGGTCAATTAAAAGCAATGGACTTTTTGGGACAGATAGTGTTTAGGTTAAACCTGAAAATTCGGATTTACTCGAGACAGCATTCAAACAATGTACAACGACCTCAGTGGACGTCATCAAACTTTTAGCACAAACCAGGTAAGTTAATAACTGAAGAAGCTCACGAACCTTGACCTCCCCATCCGTACCGACATTGACACAGCCGTTCATAGTCGCCATCATTGCTGACTGACCCATTGGCCCGTTGATAACGATGCCACCAGGTGGTGTAATCGAATTTTGAAACCCAACAACATTCGGGTATTGACCAAACGCCCCACCGGAACGAGTGTTGCCCTTTTGTAGAAAATGCATCGAGGAATTTGGAGATGTACACGGATGACCAGCGCCGGCAATCTGCGTTCCGTTTGGCCCGTAATTTTGTTCCTTCGATGGAAGAATCATGGTGGAACAATCAGGTTGCGAACGAGGAATCATGACTGAACCCTGAGGAGTTACAGTTCCAGAGCGAGATTGATAACCCGTGGGACCGACAGAAAGTTGTCGCGGAGATTGCGTGCCAAACATTGCAGGTTGTTGGCAGGAATTAGAAAGAGTATTGGTTGAACGCGGAGTCAGGTTAGGTATGGATGGTTGTGGAACCAAAGTTGAGGTGGAAGTCAATTGAACAGATGGTTTGTTAGCGGTTGGTGAGGCCACACTTTGACATGGAAAGGCCATGGAATAGGGGACCGAGTTGTCAGCGGTGGCAGGAAGCGAACATGAGCTAGCAGGTGTGGTGTATGAGGCGGCGTACATCGGCTGAGGTGGATAACCTTCATAAAAAGAACAAGGTGAAGCTAGATTCTATGAAAATACACAAGGGGGACATGCCGACATTCACATCGGACATGAACTCACCATTAGCATCTCCAATGGGTATTTGTGATCGATTAGTACTCGCAGAACGGGCACGCGCCGGGCCACCAGGTAAACGAGGAACGGAAGCTTGCATCAAAGTCTGTCCATTAGCAAACTGCACGGCAACCGAGGTCGGGTGTGAAGAATTTGGACCTCGAGAAATCATAGCGCCATTGTTGGACGGAATCATGGATTGATGATACTGCTGCTGCTGTTGTTGATGGTGGTGATGGAAAGTGGCAGCCATTTGGCCTGCAGGTGTCAACACATCAGCTCCATTCGCGTTCGAGTAAGACACCTGCATCGGGATCGAGGTGTAGGTAGGCATCGAGAGGGAGTTTACTTGCGAATTATATGTTGGTGGACTTGAGCTGCTCAACATGCCTACCGGGCCACCACCGGTTGGACCAACTGAGTAGAAACCTTGAACAGGAGGAACTTGTTGCATTTGCATCATGCCAAATGCTTCCCGATCGCCATAGACATCGGGGCCATGTTGAACAATTGTAGGGTAGGCACAGGTAGGTCTGTAGAAATGTAATCAGCGAATTTTAACGTAATATTAATCAAACGACAAGATGTTCAATTTGAAAGGTTCTCAAATCATTAATTCAATAATATATCGAACAATGTGATTCAACAAAATGGTGTTATACAGCAGCCACGATAGATTCAATTCACTAAGCTGCCCAAAGATGTCAAATTAGTTTAGGAAGCGTTACGGTAAACGGAGCTGAGCTTTGTTGTAACGTCTGTAGCTGAGTTCAAACAGCAGAAACAGATCGGTGGTGTTAGGGCATTGGAGTAAGAAATATGAAAGGCTAGCGAAACTTTTGTATATCCACGCGGAAAATGTGCTGAGCAATTATAGTTGCCGAACAACTCATCTCTCGTTAATTGATACGTTACAACGGAAACCCTGATGACAGATCCACAAATTGATTCCATTAACGTAGAAAGTGAGAATAGGTCATCCAAAGTAGGCTTTACCAACCTCTGATGCGCATAACACTGACTTTGTTTACGATTGTGTGAAGGCGCAGTGAACCTATTTTCACTGGTTACAGTTGATGAGTACAAATAATATCAAGTCGGTGGCAAAATATGAATCTACGGACAGGAAGCGGATGAATTCATTGTCTCGTGTTAGAATGGCAATAGTTCTTAGAAGCAAGGGCGCAAAAATATGTTCTACATAGCGAATGAGAGGGGCGGGGAAATTTTTTTCAACAACTTCCACTGTGGATTGATCAGCTGTAGAATAAATGCTTGCACTGCCAGATGCTTATTTGAACAATTAAATATATAATTCAGCCAGTAAAAAGGTGCAGCTATGGAGTTCGCAACTGGAAAAGGAGATCAAGCAAATTGGGGTCCACAATTGTGATCGATACATTACAATCAGTCAGCCACGGTGATGGCTTTGATGGGCCATTTGTGACCAGCGCAAAAACTCGTGTGTTAATCTAACTGCATAGATTCGCATGCACTGTTGAACAACGCGTTCACGGTAATATGATAAGCTTGAATGACAAAATCAAGCAATTAGGATGCTTTGAAACAGTAGGATCGCTCCTGCTATTTCTAGAATCCATCCGTCTGAATGACAATAAACTCGATTACAGCAAGATGGTCGGATGTTACCAAGTTGAAATAAGCTGGTACGACCAATTTGTTCCATCGCATGTGCCCAAACACATGCGGATAGGGTTAAACCGGCAGTGGGGTGCGTGCATAATTTATGGTCGGATGTGCTTTTATTCCTTACGAGACCGCCGGGCATGCAGGTTTGGTGCTCATCTCCGGTTTCTCTAGCATGTGACATGATCCTACCCAATTAAACTGGGTACTAAGTTGATGGCGACATTTTCCAACTATTGTTTTACTCAGGTGAAAGCTGAGTACGATATTGAACTGGATTTAGGCACACATTCTAGTCGAATGTCTAATACATCGTGCTATCTCAACTCGGTTGGATGTGTACTGAGAGAAAACGACAAAGCAAATTGGAGTAGAATAAGCGTGCATGACTGCAACTGAGCTAGGCCTAAAATGTAACTGAAGGAATATTTCTATAAAAATTGCGGTGAGGCATGTTATAGACTTCGTTAGCGGCGACGACGAACAAAAATGGCACTGCTGAAGCAGTTGGTAATATTCACTGTTCGAAACAGATAATTGAACCGATATATGTTGCGAACCAAATGCAACAAAATGATTAAAATTTATACGATTATGATAACGTTGTCAGACTGCATTTAGTCATCGTAATTAAGATATTCAAGCTGTTGTAAACTATAATTTATAAGTTAAATTTTCGATATTACAGAAAAGCTAAAGCAGTGAAAATTCGTCTTTAATTTGCTACACAATGACGAGTAGCAATGCACCAGATCCACACGCTGAACAAGCGAGCCCGACTCCAACATCACTTAATGCGAAGTCGCAAAACCGTAGAGGAGAAAATTCAGTTAGGTGGTAAGGCGCTTGCTCGCGTGAATCCAAACAATTGCCTGACGAGTTTAACAACTGAAGAGAACAGAGACCTGCTATGTTATGCTATGAGTTTGCCACAAACAACAAAGAGTCGGCTGTACGGTTCCGAGAAAACGAAGATAACGATCAAAGCAGAGAATACAAATGAAAACGAACCTCATCATTGCAACTTATGACTACTTAACAAGAATGAGCATTAGTCAGTAGGGAAGATTCAAATGCAGTGCCCGATTCAGATAGAGTAATAGCGACGATAAATAAAAGTTCAACGTCGAGCGAGATATAGTTGGCTCGGAATAGCTGAAAATGAAAAATGGCGAGTTAAGAAACGCATTTAATGAGAAAACTAATACAAGAAAATAATTGAAGCGATCAGTACGCTGTGACGTTGTCCCTGGATAAAAGCGAATCTAGGTCACTGAAGCAACATTTTTTACAAAATGTTCAAACCGTTGCAACAATCAGACACCACCGAATCAGCACAAACACACACACACACACACGCACAAACACATAGGAACGAGAATGCAAAAGAGGCTCACAGCTGTACGTAACAACCCAAATTTTGGCAACGTTTATCGATTATGACCAACGACGACGAAGTAGTAGTAGTAGCGGCGGCGATAGTAGTAGATTCAAGTGAATTGCGCGTGAACGCGTGCGTATGTGCACACGCCTGAAAATTAGTCTAACGCATGGAGAGATTTCATGTCTTACAGAGGCTGGCAGACTGGCAGACGGACATGCGGTATCGTGGACACATTGAAACGGGTATTTGAATAAATAAAATAAATGCGCGCTTGTTTCTCATTAACAGCAAAATTCGAATCACACTCTAGATTTCGGAAAAGAAGGGTTGGAAAAACTTTCAATTAAAGCCAAATGTGAACAACAATTGGAAAGCAGAAGTGATCGTGATGGGGTTTTCGTGTTCCGATCGAAAGGAGATAACATTGAAATGTAAATGCGGATAAATATCGATGACAGTCGATAAGCGTTGCAAGTGTGAAGGAACTTTTGGTAACGCGTCAGGCGAAGCAACAAAATGTTAGATTTATTGTACGCGAGCTAGTTAAGAAGGCGTTGCAGTAACCGTGTGAATTTACGCAATAAGTAGCCATTAGATGTGCATTTATGGAGACGACATGATGTTTTACTCCATAATATAGGTCAAGTAAATAAGGCAGTAGAGCGTACTAACTTTGGAATTTGACACTCGTTGTCTATGAAGAACTTCTCATATTCAGTAGCACTATCGCTCTACTAAATTAGATGTCTGTCGATTGGTATGAGGGGCAAATTGCTACGAGCTCAAATAAATGCCGACGTTTGTTTCTTGACGATATGTGTTTTAGAAAAGCCTCTAAACCAATGATATGACACGCTGAAATAGTCTCCCCGCAACGCTAGACTCTGCCAGAAATGGTCTTCTTTGTGGAGGGGCTCAAATGATCCATCTAAGACAAGTTAGAAACCTTGTGATATGGTTACAAAGCAATAGCAAAATAGAATAGATGCATATTCTACTCTAAATAGGTTGGAGATTTATCTATTACTCAAAGATAATATGTTCCGAACTATTTGTCGAGCAAAAGCAGTTCAGATTAGAATCTTATCTAATATACTAAACAAGAGCACGCATCAGCGGTTTATATGATAGGAAGAAAAAGAACCTTTGTGAAAACCATGTATGTATGCACAAAGTGCAGCACAGTCAAAGACTGCACGTGGGCTAAGATACTGTAAGGTTGCCCATGACTAAACAGATATGGGAAACGAAAATAGCAATGACAGTGATAACTCCAGCGTGCTTCCGCATGCAGCTTACTACCGGTTTCAAATCAATTTAGCACTACGTGAACTGTGCAGCACAGAAGTGCTGCACGAATGCACATCCGTGCATGCGAAAACCATACACATCAGCAGGAGTAAACATAGAATGATTATGGTCAGCAAACATGTAGTGTCGAATAAAAACTCAGAGAACCAGATAAAATATACAAAATAAAATATATAAAAGAATGCTTTTGGTAAACGGATTGGATGGGTTCTTTGGCACAGAACATCATTGCGAATATTATCTATTTTGATATGCTATGGGACAGCAAACTACAGAATGTAATAAGTAAGCTGATGAGTAGTATGATTGAACAAATATTGTTTGAATGCAATTTACGAGACCCTCATAGAAAATTCGGGAAAATATGGAAATCTAGAATATAACATAGATGTGAGATTTAAATTATCCATGTTAAACTCGCGTTGACGTCATCCTCAGCAAGACCAGTATTATACTGACACCGCGTGCTAATGAAACAATAAACCCATTATTTCAAAAACCGAAGAAATTCGGAAATACAGGTCACGATAGAATAATCAACCACAACGCGACAACTACTTAGCCTGATATGGTATACGAGATAAGCACACGGCGATTTTGTTGTCAACGAATTACCGATTGGAATTTTTGAAATCATTCACCATAAACTCTAATAAGCTCAAAACGTGCACGAATACCACATACGCTAGAGCAGTGATCTCCATGACAATTGCTAAACAAACTCACTCGTGGTGTCGTAGAAAGTGTCGGCCTAGAAAGTAACATTTTGAGTTGTGCTGCGACATGGAGGCCAGAGCCAGGCAATATGCAAAGAGCATTTCAAGCGCGTTTAAGTAATTAAAAGGTGATTGTTGTGTGGTATGGTATATAATGGCAAACACCAAAGGAGGTTTAAAGTTAATAATTATAATGAAATTACGGTTGTCATAGACAGCATCAAAATTGATAATAAGCTGGTTATTTGTGTTTCGAAAGACACATCATCTGCTCTCTGGGTTTATAACTTCACATGTTTGATAAGATAAAGGATTCAAGATGGAAGGAGCAAGAAAGACAAACGCACCTTAAGGACCCAGCTAATGCCTTCGATGGCGCCATTGCTACAAGACATCCAATTTTATTTAATAGTAGTGTATGGTCTAGTACACCTATCTTGCGTATGCAATATTTCGAGTGGTTGACAGACACCTGTAATCAAATTCAACAGAGAGCCAACTGCGATCAAGATAGCAGAAAAAGTTCCTTAAAAACAGACAGCTGGTAAGAACATATCAGTTCAGATGTATTCTATCGAAGTGGGTGAGACAGCCTAATTTGTGCTTGTGAACATTTCCGAAGAATATTTATTTTAACTGGTTAAATAACAGAGAGACAAAACGATATATATATATATATAATACTCAAACAACCATCAGTCACCAGTACAGAGATCACAGCTTCAACACAAAACTGAATTATTTCAAACATATTCCAAACAGGCTGCGTTGCTGCGTTGCACTTACTGTGCGAATAAGCTGATTTTATATGCAGATAAATTTGAAATGCAAATGGGGATTATACTCCGACTTGGCAGAACTGTGAGTATCCGGTCAATTATGATGCCACAACGAAACAAAGTTTGAGTGTATTGCGACTGATAAAACAGGGTACATCATAGGGTACTATCATAGGCATATATAAAGATCCGGCGAACATTTTAGTCGCACCTTAAAGAATGCATTACTCTCTTATTCCAAATGCTCAATGACATTAACCCAGCCTAGTGTCAAAAACGACTCAGAACTGCAATCCGTGATGTGGCACAAGCCCACGGGCGGTATTCAAAATCTGATTTTTTAAAGAGTCGAGGCGCTTATGAAAAATCGCTAGACTTGTTGTCTTTTAATTGGGTGGGCGAGAGGGTACCCGCGGGTTGAAGTGAATTAATAAGAAAAGTGTATGGAACGAATGCAGCAGTTATTCAAGTGGAAGCTAAGATACTGGTTGCCACCCTTCTTCGAGGACTGACTCCCATTCGGGAGGATAGTTTCCGCATTGCGCAATCTGGTTTTCGGTCAGGACGTGGCTGTGTAGATCAGAACTTCGTTCACTGTCAGTTATTTGATCAGCGATAACTGCAGCGTTTACCCACTGTAATGAAGTTGCTGTATATTCTCTTCGGCTTTGACTCAGTTGAACGGTCCGCACTATAATATTGCTTAATTAAAATGAGATCAAGTCAAAAAAGCTCGCTAACCTGAAGGACTTGCATATTAACTAAGACGATAATTAGGGCATACGATAATCTTTCACCGTGGTAGTCAATACCAGTTCTGGTGTAAAAACAAGGCTGCCCAATCTTCCCGTTTTGTTTACCTTTGCCACCGAGAACGTGCACCGGACTGTTCCAGGTAGTTTTGACACGGGTACTATTGAGTTCCTTCTATGTGAACGGGTTACTTGAACTATGGTTATGATAATGATATGCCGGACTATTACACAGTATTTATCAATCATGCTCTGGACCTTGTGGCAGCAAAGGCATCTAATTATGGTCCATATTTTTTGCCGGGTAAGTGTAAAGTGTGCCTCAGGATCGGTCGTGAAAACTGCCTGGCTTAGCTAAAGATTTCATCATCGATCATGTATAGCAGTTCGATTAAATAGGGAATTTTGGTTGTCCCTGAAGGTGGAAAAGGTGAGGAAATAACGTCCAGAACTGCTAAAGTCAGACACGCGTTTGTCACACTTAACGGGAATAAATATGACTTAAAGGAAAGATCTACACTTCAATGAGGACAGTTCTGCTTTGACAAAGCGAATTTGGACAGCCCGAGCAGATGTTCAGAGGCTTGGGGTTTCCAACCATCACTGTGGCGACGATACTAAGTTTGTAACTCTGACAACAGGTACCGCATCTTAGAAAGCGACCGCACAAACCTTCATATGGTCATGAAGCTACGTTACCCAGCTAGTTGAAACACATCTTCCTCATGAAAACCGGGCGGTTTCCACAAGGAGACTGATAAGCGTAAGCTGGTATAGACTAAAAAAAGGCTGATGATCAGCCATTAACATGGAAGCGGTTCGAAAAGGCTTGCTTCAAGCCTAGCTAAGGTTGGACAAGCGCGTTTGTTTGGGTGAGATGCAAGGGAGGGAGAGTGTATGACTGGAAACATTAACCACTGTCAATTAACCAGCATCAACATGAAGAGTGTAACATTTCTATTTCCCCTGAAGTGATTTTATCCTGTTCTCTAAATCAATGAAGTTTACAATAAATATAAAAAAATAGAAATATATATTCCATTTTTATTTTATTCCTAGGACTGCATCGCTTTGCAAATATGCATGCGAGACTTTGCTAGGATCAAGCGTGTGATTTCACGCCATATATAAAGGTGAAGTTTTCCAGCACATGTTATTTTAAATCAGAGAACGGATACAGGCAGTGGCAAACAAAGTGCACATGTGCTGGAGCACTGACAGGTATCCCATCCCTAGAAAGATAAGAAAATGAATTTGACAGTGAATCCAAAGCGCTGCCGATTGAACGCGACGCAACGAAATAGCTCTGCTCTCCGCTTATACCCAACGGTTAAGAGTGTGATGGATTGTTAACGTCCTTAGAAAGGCATACTCAGCGTTTATGAAAGTTGCACTTGGCCCTAAACGCTTATACTTGGTGTCTGAAACAAGGTGGTCAATCGAAGACAGCTGTGAACTGTGGAGTATGTAGATGGCCTGAGACTGCGTCGTGTATACGGCGTTCTAATGTGAAAGTGTGACTGACGCGGGTGAACTGGCGTGATTTGAGACATTCAGAAAAAGGGCTAATCCACCCTTGAAACCAGCAGCACAAAAGTAAGAAATGTCTAAAGCGCGTTACTGCGGACAATTGAAAACTAGTAGCACATTATTTTATCTTTTCCAGTTAGAATGGAGTACCCCGAATGTGCAATCTTGCAGTACTCTGTGCTGTGCCGCTAACACCGTGCTAAATTGAATGGCCAGAGGTGGTGAGCTGCATGCTGAAATAAGCTGGAGTCGTACTACCATTTCCTGTTCTTTTTTCTTCCTCACATCTGTCTAAGCCTGGGCAACCTGACAGTATCTTCGCCTCTGACTGTATATCTGTATCAGATTGTGCAAATATAATAAATAACTCTGACTGTGCGGAACTTTGCTTGGATCAGGCTTGTGCTTTCATACCATATTATACCATCCCCATTATCCAACTGCCACTTATGCGTGTAGATAAAGCAATGGGATACAGTGGGATAAGTCTCATCGGTGACACTAAAATGAGACTGGACTGCAACGTTGGGGGTAGTCCTAGTCCAGTGCTTTGTGGATTAGGTTTTTAGCCAAAGGATTTGGTTAGAAAACTTCATTGCTATGCTATATAGACATGGGTGACCAAGCAGTATCCCACACACAAAACCATGACAATTGCAGCTAAATCATCACTGTGCATCGGCCGTCATACGCGATAAGTCGTGTCACCTGATTTTCTGCATACAGTGAAGCGGGTAAACGAAACGTAGCAACTGCTGCTCCTACCAAATTTTTAACAGATCCAGCTCCCACTTTATACTATTTATACATCAGCACTCAGTATCTTGAGCGAACAACACAGACATTTTAAAAAGTGAGAATATTCTGATTCCAAGGCTCATTTTCTGAAGCCAATCATCTCTGCATGCGTAAAGGCCAGCGATGTGTTCTAGAACCTAGCCTGAATACGCTATCTGCTCATATTTGCTGATTGTGTGAGGCATGATAATATGATGCATCAGCAACGTAAGAACTAGCCGCATCAAACCTTTCCGCTAGGTACTTTTAAAACCTGCGACAGAAAGCGCCTTTCAATTAAAATAATGCATTAGGCACAAGATAAACTCTGGACTTCACTTCATCTTTGGCATGACTATTGTGTAGCACACTAAACTTGTAAATGACGCTTTAATGGAGGCGGGTAATGCAGACCTACCGTCAATCGGTTTTCATACAGGTTGGGATAAAATGTGGCGATTCGAACAATGCTTACGAAGTCGTTATATTACACAATTCATACATGGATTCTCGAACTACTATGCAGTAGAGTACCATAATTCCGAATTCGTGACTATTGACTACTGAACAAATGAAAAATCTAAGAACCTTCGTTTGGTTTGGCTCGGCATGTCCGAAACCTATGCATCAAGGGTTTTTCGTTGGACTACGTCTGTCTTCTAGTATACTGACACAGCCTTTAAGATGAAGTCAAGGGTTGATAAGATATGTAATGAGTTTTCGCAGATGATCGGTACTCCGTAGCGAAAACTGGTGTGATTCTAAAAACTGGAATAAGTGCTTATCAAGCAAAATTTTCCACTATATTACTTTATGGATATCAGATGAGTCCCAGGAAAAATTATAAAAACAACGAAATACATTGGAAATTGATCTCTAGCATCTGAAACGAACAGAGTATTTAAAGCTGCCGTTCCAGAACGAAGGAGACAATCCTTACTCAGCGTTTACAAGCAAACGCGAAGACTGAGACAGTTCGGCTACGTAACTCAATGAACAGACTCAGCAAATATCCCACTCGTCCACGACCCTAAACTACCCGAGATTGGCGACGAGATCATGACGTCATTTCAGCGTGTCTAATCTCTTAAAGGTTAAGTAGCTTTTTAGGTTTCACCCTTTCGTATATCTTTTTAGAATTTTTTACTATACTATGACCGTATGGCAGTTAAGCATTTCATACTTAAAACCGGTGTAATACTGTCAATGATGATGATGACGAGATCATGCGAAAACATGGGTGTTAACTGCAGATGATGTCGCTGCCCGAGACTGCTTATATGGCATCGCTTGGAAAGATAAATTGTGCTTACGTAACTTCACAACGAGGCGCAATAACTTTATTCCAATGATAGTTCAGTATCAGTATCACAGAGCGATAGTCGACCGAGTCGAAACGAGTGCCCAGATTTTTTCGGTGCTTGAAAACACCCGCCACTACCAGGATTGATTCGTAGGGAACATATGCGTGCGTACCTGTGAGCCATTTGCCTTATCAACTTAATAGCGACTAGATATCAACCTGTTAATGACTGTCTCGGGCATCAGACCTACATAAAACTATTTTCAGGCTTTTCTACATACAGCAGCTTGGCGGTCACCAGCCAAAACGCCATATCAGCAAATTTAGTCAGGGTATTATTTTTCAGCATGAACACGGAAGTCAAGAGGAACACTAAACAATTGTGCGATAAACATGTTACTTTTCTTCTTATGGAACAACAGCAGAAGGGATGACACCCCGTTTAAGCTTCTCCACTGCATGAACCATGAGTAAATTTTGTTGCGAAGCGATTTCTGATAATAGAGGACTTTCACTACATCGCTCATAGGTTCAAGAGCCAAAGTCTCAACAACTGCTAATCAAACGCGCGTTTGAATAGCCGCTCTGACGGGAGAGGCAAAAGCTCGTTCGGTAGCAAGTTCCGCGTGAACAGCCTGCTCGCATTATTCAGCTTAAGCTTTTATGTCTAAGAGTCCATGATTCGCCTTGTCATCGGATGAACTTGTCACCATAATGGCTGAGGATGCGGCCTTTTTGCGAAGTTCTAGCGGGTAAAGATTAACCAAGTTCCGTCTATCTTTGCATGAAAGGTGGAGCATGATATGCACCACCTTTGCACACCTCATTTGTACGATCTCCAACAAAGCATGAATTGTAAAAGTTTATAACATGTCATGCAGTGTATATGACGGAGCAGCACTCAATTATCATAAAAACTATGATCCTAAACATCCAAAAGAATCTGATTGCTGATATTCTATTCAAAAGAATATGTTGACCGCTTCGATCAAAGTATGAGGCTAACATAACTTTATTTGACGGGAAATATTTTCCTTCAAAATTAAGAATAAATAAGAATATTAGGCACAAACCACTGCAGGAGTAATCAGAGGGTTTTCAAAAATAGGTATCGATAAGAAAAATATAGAATAGCGAACTTCTAAATCAAAGCAACTTAGAAATAGTCCCAGATTGCAAAATTTGAAAGAATCGTCTAATAATGAGAGAATACGAAATTTCAAATTTTGCATAGGTCATTTGAGTTTTAATGAGGTGAGTTTTCAAGGCCGAAATCAAAACTATAGTGAACAGTGGTTATTATGCAGTAGATACATTTTGCATATTTATTAAACTCTTCAATCCCAAAATATATCTATTTTTCGTTTCTCACCTGTGTGTGCATGTATTAAAGTTTAACCATAATCACATTCAGTTCAGTTCAGTTATGTTCAGTTGCAGTTCAGTTGCACAGGACTAACGAGCCAACCGAGCGCCCAGAATTTCTTTCAGTGGAAAGCTGCAGAGAGGCAACCACCACTGCCAAAGCGTTTTTCTTATTGTGATTGGGATATCCTCGCGACGCCAAGGGAATATTCGGTTTGTATTTAGGAAGCACCTCGTTATGAATGATGCTGGAAAAATAAAAATAAATTTATCTTCACCAGCACTGTGAGAGGTCAGCTAAAGAAGGGTTGTGCAATAAAAACAAAACTTCAGCATTTACTTACTTACCAGACAACGCTAAAAATTGTGATCTACCTAATCTTGCATAGAAATTGGGAGAGAATTCAGGAAAACGCTTACACAAGATGCGGTCCAAACTGTTCTTAAAACTCGCCAGATAACAGCAGGATATAAGTTTTTCTGGAAGCTGGTTACAGAAATTTACCACACTAAAGCTGAAAATGTTTTTCTGATAGTCCATTCTTCATAGCTCCTTAGCCAGTTTGATTGAATATCCGCGAGTACTCCGCTCGGGACTTAAGGCAAAGAAGTCATTCATGATAACGCCACTTAACCCCTTCAAAATCCTAAAGGTTTCAAATAAATCACCTCTCAAACGACCGTGCGTAAGTGAGAAAAGATCTAAGGACTTCAGGTGTGCGGCGTAAGGTTTCCCTTTCTGAACTCAATCATGCGAGTTGCGGGACGCTGTACGCTTTCGAGTCGAAAAATGTCCTTGTAGTAACGACACAACGCCTGAAAATGCGGCCGAACTAATGAGTTGTAAAGAGGCATGAATACAGGGACTTCTGCTGGATAACTTGAATCTCAGCAGAAAGAGCACTTTGCGAGCACGTTGAGCTGCAGCGGCGCATTGGTCCTCACATTTGAAGTCAGTCCTAACTAGAAGTCCTAAATCCTTAACATGCTGTGTGGTGCTAACAGTGATGGAATTGCCTGAAACCTGAACTAAAATCTTATCAACCAGTGCTGACATGATTTTTACATCTTATTAAGGTTCAGTTGGAGGTCCCACTGGTATGACCAGTCTATGGCCCGTTCAAGATCGTGCACCAAGGTATCTTCATCCGTTGATCCGATGAATTTCATATCATCCGGGAAAATGAAGCATGGGCAGTTCAATGCACAGGACAATTCATCGATGAAAATCAGGAATAGAAGAGGACCGAGTACCGACACTTGGGGTACACCACTGATCACGTCGGTTTGATTCGACAGCGTAGATCCTACCATAAATCGGAATGTTTTACCTGCAAGGAAGGCCTTTATCCAAGCAAGTTGACTACCCCGAATGCCTCTTGTGGCTAGCTTTATCTCTAGAAGTCTGTGATTTACGGAATCGAAAGCCTGGCTGAAGTCAAGCTAGAGGGCTTCGACAGGATTCCCTTCACCCATCCTTTTAGTGACAGTATTGAGAAAACTAAGAAGCTTAGTCAGGCAGGATCTACCCTTAAGAGATCCATGCGGAGTTACACTTGGTAGTAAATACCGACAAAGATGGTGACAGATTTTGTCACGCAGCAGTTTTTCAAATACTTTCGTGACGATACTAGTCAGGCTGACACTTCTATAGTTACCAAGAGTTGACCTGAAACCACCCTTGTGTATTGGTACGATTATGACTTCTTTTCACTCACTATTAACCACTCCTAGGTTGAAGAATGAATTATAGAGCTTGCACTGGGGCGAGATTCTTTAGCATAATCGAATGGATACCATCTGATCCTTCAGCTTTGTTGACGCGAACATGGATTAATGCTTCATACACCTCGGATTCCATGAAGGACAACTCATATAGTGCAGGAGCATCAGGTAGTAGATTAAACGAGCTAAAAACTCGTTGTGTTTTTGTTAAAACTAACCTGAGGCTGAAATTTTGAATATTATCGAATATAGCGTTGTTCGTCTCTTCTCTCTTCTTTTCTCTAGCGATATTGCGAAAATAGTTATAACAGCCCAATTGATCACGGATTACGAGTTTATAAATTGTTTATAGTTTATTGGGATACAATACCTTGTATGGCGTATTTATTTATATGAAAGATTTTCGGAGTTCAGTATAAAATTTCAGGTCACTCAATGGATTTCGTTCTATTTGAAACCCCTAGTGTGTTGATTTGTTTTCTATCCATTATGTGCAAAAGTTACGAATATTCATTCAGAATACATCGTCGCTTACAAGGCCGATTGGAAAATTGTGCCATATGCATTTTTCAATTACTAGATGTTAATTCAATCATGGAAACGTCTTCAGCAGACAACTTCGAGGAAAAATCCGGAGATGGAGTCCCGTTTGGCAGTAAGAAGTTGAATTCTGCTTCGTCTTGCCAAATCGTGAGACAGCGCCGTCCTAAAAGCGTAGCAGCCTAGCTGTTTCTTTGTTTTATGTGGTGTCTTGTAGAGAAAGCACTGATTGCAATGACGACAGCTAGGTCTCAAAATTGAACTGACCTGGCATACATATCAAAACACCAATGAAGAGGACACTCTATCCCACTTCTGAGGATAATAATACGGTGAGCATAACCAACCGGTTATTAGCTATTGCCTGACAGACGTAGCTCTCATCGCCTGGGGCGGCTTCCGACGGTGAGAGTGATATTTAGATCCCATCGGACAGCTGCTGCCATCATCAATCTGTGCAGCCCCGGGTTAATAAGGTGCCGTCTCGCCACGGTCCGCTGTCTTCATTAGGTGCATGGGGATTTTGAATCAACCCACAAGCAGTTTATGCGTTTTGGACCAAACGAAACGAAATACTAAACAGCAAATGTCAGCTCTCAAAATGGGAACCTGGAACTTCCAGTCAATGCTCACATAATTTCTTGACGACGCCTCGAATATCAGATGCGTAAAAACATCAGCTGTGATTAATAATAAGATAAAAATCGTGGATGTCAAAGTGACTGCACTGCAAGAGACACGAATACCAGACACTGGTAAGCAAACAGAAAGATATTAAACATTCTCTTGGAAATGGAAGTTTTTCTGATAAACTTCGACTGCATACAGTTGGATTTGTCGTTCGGAACATCATAATAAAAGCAGCAGAACCAAGCAGCAGCGGGAGCGAACGGATTTGGACTCTAAATTTGAAGTGCATTACTGGTAATATCACGTGAGTCGCCCTCTGCGACATCTGGAAAACAATAAAAATGTTGTAGTAGTATTGAGTGATTTTGAAGCCATAATTTTAGAGAATAAGAGCCTTTGCTAATCTGTCTCAGGAAGTTCAACGTAAGTAAAACTGATGAAAATTGTTAATGCCTTTTAGAACTGTGCACACAGATCCGCCTTTGTGCCAGTAAAACTTTCTTTCAAACAAAATATTAAACAAAATATTAAAATATTAAAATAAAATAATAAAGAAAATATTAAATCGCAGTAAGCGACATTAACCATTCGCAGATATGTGAAAAATGAAATTTTCCCAGACTAAATTTCCCCGCGCAGAATTATCTGCTAAGGGAGGTATACATGTTAACCGTATTTGCGAACCTAATCTAGCTACGCGATTAGAAAAAATTTTTCATCCGAATTCAACAAATCATCTCCAACCGAATCGGCTCAAGAAAACTGGAAATCGCTGAAACGCTGAATATGCCGAGTCGCACAATCCACTTACGATCAGAAGATATCTCGAACAATCGACCGGTTAGAAGCAAAAGCTTCGGAAATATCTGATGTTTCGAACGAGGAGTTGTCAGCATTACGTAAGTTCAAATGTATGCGAACAGATAAAAACGTACGACTTCTAAGTGTAGCTAAAAACATGGTCCCGCATACTGTAAGACGATGAGCAAATGACGATAGAACTTAAAAGAGCATCACTATCGAAAACACTGCGCATACTGCAAACTTTCACGGTATGTACGATAGGACCAAGAGAGCTATTAGTCCAAACAAAATTACAACGGTTCCCAATAGAGTTTAAACTCGATATTTTGTTCTATTCTGACATGAAAAGCACAGTGCTTTTCAACGGTTGCATTTAAGAAGCGTTCGAAATTCGCCGAGTCGTCAAAAAGGCTTTGTTCCTGGTCCCACACTATTCGGTATTTTCATTTCTCTGTTCTCAAAGCTTTTATGACGAGAACAGAAGGAATCACAACATTAACCGATTGAGAACACAAAGCAAGTACGGAATGTGATAATACGCGAGCTGCTGTTTGCTGACGATGGCCAAAGCAATTACTGGGTTAATCCGTTGGAACTTCACTCATTGCTAATGGACTGTTTTTTGGGCATCCGAAGATTTCAGAATAATAATCAGCATGAGCAAGACCAAAGTCCTTGATCAACTGATTGTAGCGCCTCCAATCGTCGTATTTGAAACTGTCAGCTTTAACCAGCCCATCATTTCGCATATCTTGGTTCTATAATTGAGGATAATCTCTTGCTAGACATGAAAATTGGCAAAGCAGCTTTCATTTTAATCGGATTAAACTTTTGTGTTTGGAGCAACTGAAATTTGACTGTAAAGTCAAAGATGATGGCATACAATTCTTGCGTACTTCAATCTTTACTATGCAACAGTTAAACCGTGGCCCCTTTACTCAAGGCACGAACGGAAGATTAGCGCTTTTCATTTCCGAAGCATCCGTCGTATTTGAATATATCGTGAATAGACAAAGTGAATAATGCAGCGGTGATTTTAAAACTGGTCAACAGAGCATGTTCAATCTACTACGCCAGCGCCGCCTGTGGTAGACCACATCTACAGAA
>JACCGJ010001029.1:0-11578 GCA_013407085.1 Atriophallophorus winterbourni
AAAAGTAGCGATAATCGGTTGTGGGGTTGCGTTATACTTCCAACAACATATTTATGTCGCATTGTTGATTTGTGTTTAGCAGACTGCCGGTAGGTGTGAGGGCCTATGGTGTCGTATAGGGACTGCAGCTTCATTTGCCTTAATTGGTGTCCTTTATCGTTCTCTCAATACTCAGACTGATGCACTCATATCACAGGTCTGCCAGCGTGGTAGATATTTAAAGTGCTTGATTATTGGCGATTTTAATGCTTCTAGTATTGAATGTACTTTGCTAGATGAAGGCTCTGCGTCATTCGAGCATGACTTATTGGACGCTATAGTTGGTGTGGGCCTCGTGCAGCATGTTTCCCTTCCGGCAGGTGCGAGTACATTTTTGACTTCGTATTCACTTCAACGCAGTCATCTCACTTTATGTTTAATTTGGAAACGTAACATTAGCAGGGCATTAGATACCATTCCTAATAAGAATTATTGGAATGCAGACGAGGTTAAGTTACCTGATGTTGCATCGTCTCTCAATTGGTTTTTTGATCAATCAGTTTATGTTGATGATTGTTGACTGCATATCCGGAATAACATCTGGATAGTTATGAAGGTGAATATTTCGTTGTCCTAAAGCGAAAGCACTCCTTGGTTTGACAAAGAGATTCGAAACTTTTGCGGCAACGTCAAAGGCTGTGATCGATATTCGTAAGCCGAAAGATCGCCTCTGACTACGACAATTATCGTCAATCTAGAAACCTCTGCACGGCATTGAAACTTAAAAAATGTATGTTGTGCGTGGAGCGATTGGTTGACGAGTCTACTTGTGCGCCGAAATGCTTATTCGCAAACATTCGTGGCCGCACATAGGAAGCGCCATATATCCTTTATTTGATGCATAATAATGTGGTATACATTACTGAGGATGGTTTGAAAGCTGAAGACATGGTTAAACAATATGACTCCGTGTACTGTTTGGAAGACAGTGACCCTCCTCCTCTTTCTTAGAACAGTGACGTCCTTCCTGATATTGATGTAGATGTAGAGACGGTCAGACTCCCGTTTGAACAGTTAGACACACAATCCGCGTCAGGACCAGGCGGTTTTCATCCGTTGGTTTCACGAGCACTGTCAGACGTCTTGTGCGATCTGGTGGTCAGGTTGTTTAAAAAATCTGTTATATTACGGGTTTCGCCGCAAGAATGGAAACATGGTATTATTAAACCTGTGTCTTAGTGTGGAGACCCAAATTGTCCCGATAATTACAAGTCGGTGATACTGAGTTCCGTGATGGGAAATATTTTAGAGAAGTTGATCAAGAGGAAAATGCAGTAATTTCTTTTTGGGTGCGGGCGTTGTTGTCAACAACAAAATGGTTTCATTAACAACTCCAGCTAACCTGAAGGTAATTCCATCTTTCCTTAACGATGACCATATAATATTATCATTCCAAATATTATGTTCTACAGCTTCTGTCAATTCTGTGCAGCCATCTGATAATAAGCATACCTAAAACTACATTAACTGGAATCTAGTGTCAGAATTCATTAGAACAGAAGACTGGAGCCGATTCTTCCTATCTATTAATTTCACAACGATCTCTTCAGCATTTCATTCACAATTAAAAGGGTTAATTATGAGGGCATCATATAAGCTCATTAGGCAAACAAAATTAACGAAGTCCCAGAAAATAGAAAAGAAAATGATGAAACTACATTCTGTTGCTGTATAAACACATGACATTTTCGCCCTTCTTCGTTCTTATATACAATCAAGAAGTCACAGATATGCTTTAGATAACACGCTTAGATCCGATAAAAACAAAGCTCTTGTAAGCCAGGATAAGCCGAAATCGCTCAAACGTAAGTAATCTGCTCCTGGAGCGAAAACGTTAGAATGATTTGACTGATTATGGTCAAGCAGTCTATGTTGTTTTATCGACTTTATCAAGGCGTTCGACCGCTTACCCCACTGCCGATTGCTCGTCAAACTGGAAGTTCTAGTTATTCAAGGTTGTATTATTTAATGGATCAAGTCATTCATTTCAGGGCGGTCAAATCGTATGGAGGTGAATGGAATTTTGTCTTCAGAGATGACAGGAAGCTCTGGAGTGTTGCTGGGGTCTGTTTTTAGCCTTTCGTTTTTCAAACTTTTCGTGAATGATATTCCGGACGCGGTAGCAATCGATTGTCTTTTATTCGCAGATGATCTGAAACTGTGGGCCTTGGTAACTTCCAGCGGTGACCACAAACAACTTCGACAAGCAATTGATGACTTAGTCAGCTGGAAACATTCTTGGTCAGTGCTTTGTAATGAGGACAAGACAGTTCCAAAAGGGCATGAACTTCGACTACATTGCTAGTGAATACTTTCTTGGAAGTTTGCCTATTAGATCGGTGACTGTCCAAAACATTTTGGGATTCTGATTTTGGGTTCCTTAAAGTCGAAGGCTAAAACTTGTCGGAGAATAGGCACCGCTACCAAGATGCTCTCAGCGCTCATTTGCAACCATTATCCCGCAAATGTTGCAGACACACTTCTCCGCGTATGTCTGTCTTCTGTTAGAATATGGGATACCAGTTGCATTTCTTCAGTCTGAAGGCGAATGCGAATCATTCGAGTGAGTAAAAAGTAGAGTGACTAAGATGGTTCATAGAATGCGCCAACTCGCGTACGAGGATAGAAGGAGCCTACTGAAACTTTGCACCCTAGAACTTTTAAAGGATATGTTTGAAATGTTTCTGACACGCCGTATTTTCATCAGTCATTAAGCATAAGAGTTCCTCCTGTTTTTCCAATTAGTAAGGGATTCTAGGCCTCATGATCATGGCTTTTGGTTGCATAATGCAAGAATGTTAATGTTGAGAAATGCGAGCACGCTATCCACGCGAGTGTTAAACACATGGAACTCGCTACCGATTGAACTCCTGTCTCTATTTTCAGAACAACTATTCAAAGGCACGTTTGATCAGCATTTGTTGAGACGGATCAACCTGATCTCAAGGCTTGTCTTGACAGCAGAATTCAACCACGTTAATTGCTGTCATGTACATAAACGGGATTTTATCCCGTCTGCTTTCGATTCAGACAAAGAAGAATAAGAAGAATGTTAAGACAAAACACAGTAGATCATTTTTGTACACCGTACTGAACCATTCTCTGCAAATTGCTCCTCACCTCTGTAGCGTTATTGATTGGAATCCCTATTTTGTCTAGTTTATACTCTACTTGCTGTATTATCTTTCATGTACAATACTAATATTTTGTGACTACTGTAACACAATGAAATAATATACGTGGAATTTCACGTGCTTCTGCGCGCGCGTTGTGACTTTTGTTTGTGGGATTATTGATCTGTGCGGATAATACTAAAGGCGATCAATTTTCCAGCTGCTTTATATCCTCCATTTGAGTGGGCGCCAACCTTCTCTTCAATACGATGAATACAAAGAACAATATTTGCGTTTGTGTGGTGAGCTGCATCTATTAACTTTCTTTGGTTATCGTGTAGTTTACGAATAAGGACTGTTGCGCTCTTTATCTGGAAATATGTTTTTCTCGCCGCACACTGCCAGTTTTGTGATCACCCAGTTCTAAACGTATACCAGCCTCAGCCGGCTGTTAAAAACATTTCCAAAACCCTTTCCAGACAAGCTGCATCATGGCCCACAAAACTTTGCGAATACGAACACTTATGAAACGTGAAAAATTCGAGCCTTTCCTTAACTTCCAACGCTCCTGGGGGAGTACTGCAGCCTCATCTATTTCAATCCCAATTTTGCTTATTTTCACTCTTTTTCTGTATTCGCTTTGAAGTAAAATACTTTTGCTTTTGTCTGTACCAAGTTCAAATAATATACTTCAAATTTACCGTGCTTAGTCTTCTTCATGCGTGACAGGACTTTGTTTGTGGGAATATTCATGTTGCAAATAATACTAATGGCAAACAATTTCTCAGTTTCTTCATCTCCTTCATCCTTTATCCCTTTACTCAACCACATCTCGAGCAGAACTCACTTCAGGGGCACAAACACACCGTCCATTCTCGATTTTATTCTGACTAGCGAGGAAAATGTCATCGACGATATCCGCTATGAAGCACCTCTTGGAAAGAGTGATCATGTAGTCATTGTTTTCGACTATATATCTGAAGCAAAGAGAGCAAGTGATGCTCAGAAATTGATAAGAAAAATCGATATGGTTGCATTATCCATGTCTCTTCAAGAAGTCACCGACTGGGCACCGATTAGCACTGATGTCCAACAATGCTGGTCATCGATACTTCAGAAAATAAACCGAAAATTAGAACTCCACTCAAAATATGTTTCAAAACAACTGAAAAAATAATTCAAATTCGTGATCCAGAGTCGAACACGGAAATGGATAAAGGTGAGAAACTGTGCGTGGAGAAGCCACATACTGCAGTCAACACCTGAATTCTGGGAATCTTGCCGTTTGTTGAGAAACAAAGTTACTAAACTTGTCTAGGAGGATAAAGAAAGGTATCAAATCAATCTGATGGATAAAATAGAAGGAAATCCGAAGCTCCTCTTCTAGATCGTGAACAAAACGGCCAGGGTAAATCCAGGTGTTTCCGCTTTACTCACTACGACTAGGACTACATCTATAGCTCTCGAAGCAGCTAACGAACTCACTTAATTCTACTCTAGAGTGTTCTACCCTAACAAGCGCGTATCTTACGATATACCTGTATTCAGATCGCAAAATACAATACAAGAAATCGTTGTAAAACCCGAGAGTGTCCTGGTAAAGCTACGCGGGTTAAATACAAAAAACCCCGGGTGCTGATAAAATAACACCATTCATCTTACAACGATGCGCCCATGCTCTATTCTCACCACACTCTGACCTTTTAAACCTGCCCTGCAGTTGTAGCACGGTTGCTAATGATAGGAAAATTGGATTAATCACCCCGATATACAAAAGAGGGAACCGATCTGATGTGTTGCCAGTGGTCTCAAAAGTTCTCGAACGTTTTGAAGCTGACGAACTCATTAAACATTTAGAACAAAATAAGCTGATTTCCATCGCACAGCACGGATTCAGGACAAGACACTTCTGTCTCACCAATCTTCTCATAACTCTTGGTAATTGGACTCGAGCCGTGGACAATGGATGCCCTATCCATGCTTGTTACTTGGATATGTCTAAAGCTTTTGACCATGTTAACCACAGCATACTGCTACAAAAATAGGAACAGCTCGGAGTGTGTGGAAGACTATTGGCCTGTGTAAAGCATTACTTCACTGGTAGAGTCATAAGGGTTACAGTTGATGGGGCACTATTCAGCCCAGTAGAAGTTAGAAGTGGCGTACCTCAAGGCTCAGTCTTAGGGCCAATACTCTTCCTCGTGTACGCGAACGATATACCCGAAATCGTACGCAGCAAAATCATTTTACTTGCGGATTACACCAAAGTCTGGAATAGCATACGCACCATGGAAAATTGCCAAATTCTCCAAAAAGATCTCGAAGCACTTCATAATTGGCCCTTGCAGAACTGCCTTCCATTCAACATTTTACATTTTAAAATGTTGAACGTCGGTGAGTAATTCGAATTCACATACTCTCTGAGATCTCAGCAACTTTCATGGGTTACTGAAGAGAAAGACCTGAGTGTGTGGATTAGCAGTAACTTGAAGTCTTCATGGCAGTGTTCTGTTGTATACAAGAAGTTCTGCCAAAGCTTAGGATTGCTCAGAAGGATCTTTTGTCGTTTCTCAAAGCACATACTTCCTAGTAATATTAACACCTATATCAGATCAACAATGGTGTATGCTGTTCAAGCATTGTCCCCATGGACACAAAAGGACATGACCTTGCTGCAAAGGGGATTACCACCGCGCTACAAACTGGTGGCCGGGATATACAACAGGCCATACGAGGAGAGGATTGCAACTCTAAACCTCTTTGACTATTATTACCGTCGTCTCAGGGTGACATGATCCTGCAGTTCAACATCCTGCATACAGTGGATCACCCACTTGAACACCTTTTCCATCTGCAAGAAGCGCAGGGTAGCAGATCGCAGGGCTACAAGTTAATTATTTCACACTCCAGATCACATTGTCGAAGGTTTTCTTTGCTTTCAGAGTTTGTTTTATATGGAACTCCCTGCCCCCACATATCATTTGCGCAACAAGCCTTAACATGTTCAAGGCTGAACATGACAAGTATATGTTGACGAAATCCCACCTTGCACCTGAATACACGTGCTGACTTTTCATATGGATTGTTTTTTATGCATTCCTAATATTTTCAATCTGTGGTTACTGTAAAGTTTTTGCTTTTGTGACCATTAAAACTTTGAATTACTTTGAATTACTTTGAATCCTATTGGACGCCAATCGCCTCTAATGAAGAAACTTGGAGTGATTCAAGATTGCATTTCACAATTTTTTCACGTAATCAGGAAAGAATCGCTATGTGGTTAATTGTGCGATAATTTTATACTGTGTTACGAGCCAGATTAATGTCTATATGTAACAACAGAGTGTTTCAAATATCAATGACTCCAGATTCTATTAAAGTGTTAAATAATTTCAGTAGAGGTTCACCAACCATTCTGCAAATAGCTGGTGGTATGGCTGTTGTCTGATATGATGCTCAACTTTGTTAACTCGCAGACTTCATTAATGTCATTCAGAATTATGCATGTAGTTTGTAATACATTGGGTGGAAAAATTTTCTAGTGAAAAAAGTATTGTTTGTAGTATTTAAATATGAAAGAAATTCTTCGCAGATTGTATTGTGGTCTGTTGTTCTTAATTTTACAAAATTGGAAGCTCCATCTTGAATAATAGAATCTACAGTGATTCTTATGTATATGGATCGTGATTAAAATCATCTGGTGAGTAATTTTGACTTATTACAAGTGTTCAGTGCTCTATTTTATAATGATTTCAGTGTTTGGTTTGAAGAATTTTGTGGTCACTCGATAGTTTATAAAAACAAACGAGTGAAAATATCATTAATGTTTATTGCGACTGCAGCCCGTTCTTTTATTTTATTTTGCATTTTCTTTAGCCTAGTTTGTTCTATGCGCTTTTTAGGACTGCTAGCTCTGTCATGTAACTCTATCATTTACAAATGTGATGTAGAATATATAATTGGAATATCAATGGAAAGGAAGAATTGAGACCAGTCCTCTATCCTAATAATTGTTGAAAGTAGGTTCCAGTCTATGTACCGGTAAAATGTATTGAACTCATTGTTAAGCTTGAATGTGCATTGTAAATGAAAAGATAATATTTTAACGTAAAGATTAAGTCAAGAATGTTACCTCGTTTAGTCGTGCTAATAATAAATTGTATGTAACCTAGTAAGTCAAGCGAGTACATAAAGGGCTATGAGAGGTATTTTTACTGCTTACGTGCCAGTTAAATAAGTATGTTGAAGTCAATGATTATATATTTATTGCGTGCAGGATGTAGAGACGATTATATAAAATCTTGATTAGAAGAAGTTGAAGCTAATGGGTATTAGATGCAACATATTAATATAACTAGCAAATGTATATCTATCCATATTAAATCATCAGTCTAGAGTCAGATTGATCATCATGAATCCAGGATTAATTCATAAGATTAATATCTACCGATTCAGATTAAAGGTGAGATTTCAGTATTTAGATTTTAGGTACAATTGATCTAGCATTGATAACATGAAAACGGCCGTTTATAAGTCAACAGTTAAAGGATTTGGGATAGGTGAATTAGACAATAATCTAAGCTCAAATTTAAGTTCATATGTTCATGAAAAACGTTGCAGTTAGATCAAAGTCTGGTTCATAATTGGATAGAGATAAATATGGTTTATAAAATAAACTTTAGGGTTTATAATGATTATAATATTGTTGAATATTACAAAACGTATAGGAGGAGCTGGCGAACCGTGATACTTTTAATGATATGGTGGTTTAGTATTCGTTGGAAATGAGAGTTTTTGAACTAGGACCTCTTAGATTATTATTATCTTCATAGTTTTTCGGTAAGCTTGCTGATTACTGCCTCTCTGAAAGTTAGCTGATTAAAATAAGTTGTCCTGTTTGAATAAATTGAGGCTTATGAGACGAGTGTACAGCAACGGTTTACGTACATAACTGTTTATCAGGTGCTGGTGTTTGTGTTAAATTTAAGAAATTATTGGAGTTATTTTCGATTAAAAATTCACATGGCATCTGCTCACTCTAATCAGAGTTAGTGTTATTTATAGAGGAACTAATGAATTTCCGTTTGTATAGTTGAATTTCCATTGCATTGGCGTCAAGTCCGGTTTTCATGGCCACATTCGCGAACCTTGGTATACTTCTCAAAAGGTTTTATTATCCAGTAAATCGGATGCCAATCTCTTTTCTGAGAATTTTGAAAAAACAGAAGTCCGCAGTTTATATTGTTTTTACATTATCGGACTAAAGTGAAACATTCTCTTTAAATGCCTTATGTTAAAATGACAAATTTTTACATCGTTTGAAAGGTAATAATCTGCAACGTTAAAGATAATACTGTTTTTCTAAAAAGCTTGTTTTTGAAATATTCCTGTACACATGATTTCCATAAATTTAGATCACTATATCTTTTTTCCTTACCTATAACACGGGTCATGAGTGACAAAACACGATTTAGAGACTTATAGGCAGAATTGGATGCTGCTACTCCGTTCATGAGTTCTGACAATTTGGATTCTGATGTGCTAAATTATTCAGGATAACTGAATGTCACTATCCAATCTGACAGTAGAATTACTTGATCCAAATAATTCCGGAATTTAATTTCAGTAGAGAGTGATGTTTTAGAATGCATTATTCACCAGATTTATTGCAATGATTCAACAGATATTTTTGATGAATTTCAGGTGAATATGTTTATAGAATACGATGAATATTGGCAGCGTAAACGTAATAAGTGAAGTGGAATTACGTACATAATTCGGAAAGTCCGCGACCTTCAAATATGACAGTTCAACTTAGCCATATCATGTCTATGTCTAGTAGACTGCAACATACTCGATAAGGTTAAGTATTAGGGTAACCAAACATGATTTTGCTAATTTTGGTTTGAAGGCTTTCTGAGAATATAAAGTTACGTCTATCAGGCTATCTGTAATACAGTATTCAAGAAGCGGTTAAATTTTCATTTTATATAGGTTTGGTGCACATTCACGTAAAAGAAATTTTGATTGATCAGAGCAAAATTCTGTATATCTTTTGTTAGGAGAAAGCTTACTTGTTCGTTAAAATTGAGAGGTGAATATTATTTAAATCCTAGGTCTTCAAAATCATTAAAGGATGCGAATGTTGTATTGTTGAGAATGATACTACATGGTTGTATTTAGCAGCGTATAACAATGAATTGCATCTTCAGTGCTCAGAATTCTAACAGGTTTTCGTTAGGGCTGAAGCATTTTTATGTTAAATTTGTTTGATGTGAAAGCATATTTGATGTCGTAGAATGATGACAGAGATGTATCTGTCAGCTCCAGAATAAATCATGCAAAATGTTATTAAGCTGGTTTTATTCTTTTCTGTCTGATCGCACCTTTTCAGTTAGCGTTAACGGTGTTACTTCACCTAATCAGCCGATTCCAAGTGGCGTAATTCAGGGCAGCGTTCTAGGCCCCCTTCTTTTTCTCATCTATGTTAATGATCTGCAAAGTGTTGTGAACCACTCTAAACTCTTTATCTTCGCTGATGACATAAAAGTCGTCCTATCATTTCCACCTAATGAAATGCCACAAACTCTGATATCCCTTAACACTGATCTTGCATCTCTATCAAGCTGGGGCGCACAATGGGGATTAGAATTTTCGGCTCCTAAGACACACTATATGGGATTACGCTGCTTAATCCCCTGTGACACACTTACATTAAATGGCTCAACCATAACTCCTTCTGCAGAAGTTAGGGATCTCGGATTTAGGTATTCCTCTTCTCTGAACTTTAATGAGCAAGCAAGACATCTCCTCACGAGAGCACGACAAAACTTTGGTTTAATTAACCATAAATTCCTCTTACGTGAAAGTAAAATTGCACTATATAAAATGAAGGTCCTGCCAATTCTTGATTATTGTAATATCATATATTCCCACATGGGGAGGCGTGATTCTTTTCTCTTAGAGAGACTTCAACGTACTTTCACCAAAATAACTTTGGGCTATTCTAACCCTTTGCCTTATCATGAAAGGTGTAATTTGCTGAGTGTCGAACCACTATGGCTACGCAGAATTCGTCTGAATCTGCTTCTTTTCTTCCGAATCATTACTCAACAGCGAGTTAAGCTTCAGTCTGGCATGCGCTTTCGCGATTATATTCAATATGATCTGCGTAATCGAACAAGGCTATTGAATATCCCTTTGTCTCGCGCTAAAGTTAGACGTAACTTCTTCTTAATTAGATATGCACAACTTTGGAATTTTCTTCCTCTTCATTTCCGTATATGCACATCTACAGGAAAATTTAAAACGCTTGTAGAAACTCTTACCGTTCACTCACTATCCCAAATCCTTAAGATAAACTCTTCTCTAGATATTCTATACTCTCATGGGATCCCAGGTTTCTAATTCCACATCTTTCTCCACATATTAGTATATCATGATGTCTTACGGTATTCTCTGGATAACTGGCCATTCAAGTGTCAGGTTACCGGACCCTAGATATGTTGCTACACATCTTCATCGTAACCACGCGTTTTATAATCATTTTTATGACCATATGACCATATCCTTAACCGTTATCTGCTTATATATCTGCATATATAAGTATATCATGAGGTCAGATAGTATTCTCTGGATAACTGGCCATTCAAGTGTCAGGTTACCGGACCCTTGAAATGCTTTTACACAAATTAATCTTAACATTGCCTTCGATAACATTTTCTATACACCATTATGTATATAACTGTCTTTTATTTCTCACAAGGCCTAGAAATGTCTCATTTTTTATCTTAACGTGCAAAATATTAAAAATCTACCAAAAAATGAAAAAAACTAAAAAAACTAAAAAAAACATGTTTTTAAATGTACATTCTTATTTCTTGAATGATGTACTATTTTACTTTGATGATCTCTCACCGTGCTGGTGAAG
Source organism: Atriophallophorus winterbourni (assembly GCA_013407085.1). Lineage (NCBI taxonomy): Eukaryota > Metazoa > Platyhelminthes > Trematoda > Plagiorchiida > Microphallidae > Atriophallophorus > Atriophallophorus winterbourni. The sequence goes on from JACCGJ010001029.1 coordinate 11,083, forward strand.
AGAAAATCTTTCATTATATTCCAGTGTCTTCGAATAACGAACCATCACTGTAATTGGCTCGAAATCTATCCGCCCGGGATTTGTTCCGTATGCGATTCATTCTCCTGCAGATAACGAAAATCCGGCTGGTAAACACGTTTTGGTTCGATTGGTCGACAATTCTACAAGTGTATTGGAGCACAGCACCCTACTGCCTACTCCCTGCTATTAGCCACACCCTCTCTCATCCCCCACAATTTCTTAGATTTTCTTATTCTGATGGATTTACGTTCCCTTTCCAATCTTCTTATTCAAACTTTCCGTAAAAACATGAACTTATTCATATATAATTTATTTATCAATTTTTCATGACAACATCATTACAATTCGCAACACTTTTTCCATAATTGCCTTCCATTTCTGTTCTCCATTGTTTCTTGCATCCTTGCCATTCGTAAATCTTGACATAATTTAAATGAAATTTTCTTTCTATTAGACATTGATAATTTTTTCTTAC
>JACCGJ010001029.1:11598-32195 GCA_013407085.1 Atriophallophorus winterbourni
ATCCAATCCCGCATTTGCACGGCTTCTCCATGTCCCTGCACAATAAGCCAGTTTTCAGCAAGATAGATCTTATTCGTGCGTATCACCAAATCCCGGTTCATCCAGTGGACGTTCCAAAAACTGCAGTGACCACACCATTTGGTCTCTTTGAGTTTTTACGCATGCCCTTTGGTCTGCGCAACGCCGCGCAAACGTTCCAACGTTTCATGGACCAGATCACGCACGGACTTGATTTCGTCTTCGTCTACATCGACGACATCCTGGTTGCTAGTCGTTTCCACGAGGAACACCTACAACACCTCAAACAACTGTTCGAGCGCTTACGTCATTACGGAGTGGTCATTAATCAGTCCAAAACACAACTCGGACAAGATTCCATCGATTTTCTCAGCCATCACGTCAATTCTGAAGGTATCGAACGCCTCAGCGATAAAGTTGACGCGATTACAAGGATTCCATTGCCAGACTCTCTCACCAAGCTGCGTAGGTTTTTTGGCATGGTCAACTACTATCGACGCTTCATCCCGAAGTGTTCAGAGCTATGCCAACCCCTGACAGACCTACTGAACCTTGATAAAAAGCAATTCCAAATGAACGAGTCAGGTAGACAAGCTTTCAAGAAAATCAAGCGGGAATTGAGCAAAATGGTGTTGCTAGCACACGTCGATCTGCAAAGCACACTCGTACTATCAAGTGATGCATCTTCTGTCGCTGTCGGTGGCGTGCTACAACAGGATAAGAACGGCAACTTAGTACCACTTGCGTTCTTCTCAAAAAAGCTACAGCCCGCAGAGCAAAAGTATAGTACGTTTGGTCGCGAACTCCTGGCGGTGTATCTGAGTATTAGGCACTTCCGTCACTTATAAGGAGGCCGCGAATTCGAGATACTCACAGATCACAAGCCCTTGACCTACGCGCTATCTTCTGTCTCTGATAAGTACAATCCACGTGAAATACGACAGTTGGACTACATCTCGCAATTCACATCGAAAATTAATTATCTTCCTGGATTTAAGAACGAAGTTGCCGACACCTTGTCCAGATCTTCCATTGACAAAATTAATGTCAGCCCCACGGTTGATCTGAAAGAACTGGCTAAGCTTCAGAGAAAACAGAAAAAAATTTCCTTCAGCAGTTGTCTAACACTAATTTGAAGATCAAACAACTCCCCTTAGACGGAACACGCGAGACCATAAAATGTGACACAACGACAGGTACACCACGACCAGTCGTTCCTGAAACGTATAGAAGAGTCATGTTCGACTACATTCACAATATGTCGCACCCAGTTGTCCGCGTTACGCAACGTCTAATCGCAGAAAGCTTCGTATGGCCGGGAATGAATAAGAAAGTGAGGGAAATGGCCAAAGCCTGTCTCTCGTGTCAAAAAGCTATTTTGGGCCTCCGAATCGCCTTTTTTTAATTCCGACGATCGGCACCCAGTATTCTTGTCACTGGAGGGAACTATTGTCTCTACACATTCAGAATTGTACACGTCCACCTATTCAACCTTTGGCTAACAAAAAATTCAAAGGTCAACCAACGTCACGTGTACAATTATCGATCTTCGCGCCCGGTCAGCCGTATCGACCACCTTTCAAATACACAATCAAATGTCGCGAGGCAACGGACAATCGGATCAGATATAATAACACGGAAAAGCAGCGAACAACGACACTGCCTGTTTACTCCGATCAATTCTTTTTTGTTTTCATTTCAACCAATGTACAGAACAACACCACCGTTCTGAAAAGATAAGATTCGGTATATCAGTGTCGTTTTTTGAGCCAGGACGTGGGGTTCGAACGCGAAGCCGATGCCAGGAGCCGCTATCAGCAAGCACTACTAGGGCCGTAACCAAAGATTAAGTCAAAAATGTTTACCCTCGTTTAGTCGTGCTAATAATAAATTGTATGTAACCTAGTAAGTCAAGCGGGTACATAAAAGGCTATGAGAGGTATTTGTACTGCTTACGTGCCAGTTAAATGAGTATGTTGGAGTCAATGGTTATAAGTTTATGGCGTGCAGGATGTAAAGACGATTATATAAAATTTTGATTAGAAGAAGTTGAAGCTAATGGGTATTAGATGCAACATATTAGTATAACTAGCAAATGTATTTCTATCCATATTAAATCATCAGTCTAGAGTCAGATTGTTCATCATGAATTCAGGATTGATTTATAAGATTAATATCTACAGATTTAGATTGAAGGTGAGATTTCAGTATTTAGATTTCAGGTACAATTGATCTAGCATTGATGACATAAAAACGGTCGTTTATAAGTCAACAGTTGAAGGATTTGGGGTAGGTGGATTAGACAATAATCTAGGCTCAAATTTAAGTTCATATGTTTATGAAAAACGTTGCAGTTAGATCAAAGTCTGGTTCATAATTCGATAGAGATACATATGGTTTATAAAATAAACTTTAGGGTTTATAATGATTATAATATTGTTGAATATTACAAAAACGTATAGGAGGAGCTGGCGAACCGTGATACTTTTATTAATATGGTGGTTTGTTATTCGTTAGGAAATGAGAATTTTTGAGACAAGGTGGACCTCTTATATTATTAATTATCTTCATAGGTTCTCGGTAAGGTTGTCTGATTACTGCCTCGCTGAAAATAGCTGGATTTGAAAGAAGTTGTCTTGTTTGACTAAATTGAGGCTTATGAAACAAGTGTAGCAGCAACGACTGTTTTACGTACATAAACTGTTTATCAGGTGCTGGTGTTTGTGGTAAATTTAAGAAATTATTGGAGTTATTTTCGATTAAAAATTCACATGGCATCTGTTCACGCTAATCAGAGTTAGTGTCACTTATAGAGGAACTAATGAATTTCCGTTTATATAGTTGAATTTCCATTGCATTGGCATCAAGTCGGGTTTCATGGCCACATTCGCGAACCTTGGTATACTTTTCAAAAGGTTTTATTATCGAGTAAATTGGATGCGAATCTCTTATCTGAGAATTTTGAAAAAAACAGGAGTCCGCTGTTTACATTGTTTTTACATTATCGGACTAAAGTGAATTATTCTCTTCAAATGCCTTATGTTGAAATGACAAATTTCTGTACACATGATTTCCATGAATTTGGATCACTATATCCTTTTTCCTTACCTATAACACGGGTCATGAGTGACAAAACACGATTTAGAGACTTATAGATAGAATTAATTGTTGCTCCTTCGTTTATGAGTTCTGACAATTTTGATTCTGCTGTGCTAAGTTATTCAGCATAACTGAATGTCACTATCCAATCTGACAGTACAATTTCTTGATCGAAATAATTCCGGAATTTAATTTCAGTAGAGAGTGATGTTTTAGAATGCATTATTCACCAGATTTATTTCAATGATTCAACAGATATTTTTGATGAATTTCAGGTGAATATGTATAAAGAATACGATGAATATAAGCAGCGTAAACGTAATAAGTGAAGTGGAATTACGTACAAAATTCGGAAAGCCCGCGACCTTCAAATATGACAGTTCAACTTAGCCATATCATGTCTATGTCTAGTAGACTACAACATACTCGTTAAGTTTGAGTATTAGGGTAACCAAATATGATTTTGCTAATTTTGGTTTGAAGGCCTTCTGAGAGTATAAAGTTACGTCTATCAGGCTATCTGTATTACAGTATTCAAGAAGCGGTTAAATTTTCATTTTATACAGGTTTGGTCCACATTCACCTAAAAGAAATTTTTGATTGATCAGAGCAAAATTCTGTATATCTTTTGTTAGGAGAAAGCTTACTTGTTCGTTAAAATTGAGAGATGAATAATATTTAAATTCTAGGTCTTCGAGATCATTAAAGGATGCGAGTGTTGTATTATTGAGAATGATACTACATGGTTGTATTTAGCAGCGTATAACAATAAATTGCATCTTCAGTGCTCAGAATTCTAACAGGTTTTCGTTAAGGCTGAAGCATTTTTATGTTAAACATGTTTGATGTGGAAGCATATTCGATGTCGTAGAACGAAGACAGAGATGTATCTGTTAGCTCCAGAATAACTCATGCAAAATGTGAGATATACCTTTCACTGACTGGTAGTAAGCTTGCAAGCAATCAGCTTCAATTCGACATTGCTTCCGCTGAAACATCTGGAGGTTTCGATTGAGGGAAAGTTATTCGTGATTCACCCTCTAAGATGGACAAAGACCACTCATCTTGTGGAGAACATGCTTGCGTGCAATCACAAAATGTGTGCACTTTGCGAAAGTTGCTTCGTCACATGCACACTGTCCAACGATTGTTCATGAACTCAAAAGTTCGAGTCGGTAACGTAACCGGTTAATGTAATCAGTAACAATGACACGATTTTCCCCACTGATGAAGTAGAAAATCCTTTGTCATTCTTCATACATACATCAAGATTCAAGATACAAGATTCAAGAATTTATGGTATATAAAAGCTCGTAGCTGTACAACACCACAGGATATTCGTATAAGGACAATAAATATATATACAAAATAAATTCAGTCATTGGGAAGATCGACAGTTCTGTAGTTACAAAAAATGTCATGTATTGTCGCTGATGAAAAAGAATATTCGTTTGGAAAAAGATCATGTTATATAAACGGGATGTAGGGTGGAATTACTAAGCATAAATATATCCAATTTGTACCCGAATATCCTTTTACTAGATGATTGGGAAACATCTGACGGTAGGAAGTTCCTCAAGAAACAAACGCGCACCGAATAGAAGAACCGACGGCAGTTCCGGTGGGAATGTGGAATATCAAATGCCAATGGGTGAGTACGTGTGACATGGCTTGACCGGAGGCGAGATAGATGCCTCAGAGGGTGCGCCTTTGAGGCATTATTTTGTAAGTTAGGGTTAGATCAAATCTGAACTGTCTGCAAAGCAGTGTATCCAAATTAAGATTCTCAAGTCGATTCTCATATGGTTTGTTGCTGTGGCAGTCAACCATTTCAGTTGCTCTGTGATAAATCCTCTCTAGCAGCTTGATGTCCTTTTGTAGCCACGGTGACCAAGCATGCACTAAGTAATCTATCACCAGGCTAATATACGTATTTATGAGAGTGGAGAATGATTCACTGGAAAAATGTCCGAAAATACGCCGAAGCATACCTAGCATGCGGCTAGCTCAGTTGTACACTGCTTCGCATTGCATGCTTTTCTTAAGACTTTCACTAATCCATACACCGAGGTCTTTTTCTTTGGTTGTCCATTCCAGTTGGTTTGATCCAAGGTTGTATGAAAATGGGAAATCTTCGCCTATTTGCAACATTTTACACTTCCGGAAGTTGAATGGAAGTTTATTTCACTCCGAACAGCTGTTCAATACATTCAAATCGCTTTGTGAGCGCCAACAGTTCAAGCTGGACGTGATTCGCATCCAAAGTTAAACATCATATGCGAAGAGAACCATTTTGGCTGTGACAAGTTTTGGGAGGTCGTTGATGAAGACTAAAAAGAGAAGCGGACCAAGTACCGAACCTTGTGGGACACCGCTAGTGGCTTCGATTTGCTCAGACATCACACCATCGATACGTACAGTTGCCTTGCGATCAAGATGGTAAGTTCTTAGCCAGGTAAGAAGCCATCAATTAATACCAACATCGTGCAGCTTGCTCAGGAGTATAGAATGGTCCACGCGATCGAACGCCTTTGATATGTCCAGTAGCACGCATGCACGCAACCGCCATTATCCACTGCCTGCGTCTAGTCATTTAGTGTCTCCAGTAGGTTAGTCAAGCAAGAACGAGACTTCCTAAATCCATGTTGCTCTCTGGACAACAGGTTTTGGGCTTCCAGATGACTCACAATTGTTTCGCACATAATTCGCTGCATAACTCTCAAGATCACAAAAAGGAGTGTAACAGGGCGGTAATTTGCTGGGTCAAAACGAGTTCCACCTTTGTAGATGGGTGTTATTATTCCTCTCTTCCAGTCATTAGGTACAACTCTTTCCCTCAAAGAGTGATTGAATAAATCACAAAGTGGTTCGCACAGTTGACTGCTGCATATAGTCTCCGGCACATTTAGTGCTGACAATTCTGACCGCTGTAATTCATCCTTGGAGGTGAAAACTCGTGAATAAAATCTGGCTAGAGCGTTAGCGGTTTTGAGCACAAGATCAGTTAATCCGTTATCTGTCATGATCGGAAAAACACCGGGTTTCAGCTTCGTAGCGTTGTTAACATTACGATAAAGCAGTTTGAGATTTCGCTGCATTTTTACCGCCAGCTGAAGCTAGTGATTTTGTTTGTCCTCTCGGATGAGATTTGTGACTTGATTCTGCTATTCGCGAGAGTTTGCTCACGTCGAATCAGTTCTGGCGACCTTGTGAATAGCATATGCTGAAATTTCGCCTTGTCAACCATTTTTTAGTCCTACTGCAAATTCTGAAGTGTGGTTCTTTGCTATTATGTTCCGGGACATATTCAGAATTGAAATGTATCATGTTGATTATGTAATCTGTTAGGGTTGTGCAATGCGAGTCCGGATCACTGAAATTTATATTATGTTCATCGACAGCTACCATTGTTTCCACCAAACCAATGTAATCCACTTTTCTATTTCGTTTTGTTTGCTTCACAATTCTACTAGCGTTGCACACATTAAAATAGCAGAACGAGGTGATCGCTTCGACCCAGCGGAGGGTGATACTGAACATCTTCAACGGCTGTGGCTTTGGAGGTTAATACTAGGTCTAGAACAGAAGTCTGTTGCAAATTTCTTTGTCGCGTATAATCGAGAACATGATTATACACGGGGATGTAATCGAACAGTTCGTGAAATTTGTAGTCTAGTGATAGGGGTGAATGATCTGCTCGGTTATATAGTTGAGGCAGATTGAAGTCTCCCATAATCAGCAATGACAAATTGCGCTGTTTTCCGGCGTACTGCATTGCATTCAAGAGTTTTTCGTTATACGCAATCAATGATGATGGTGAACGGTAAACTACAAGTTGCACCGTATACTCTCTTGCAGATCGAGTTCAGTGTCTGTAACTACCGTACAGTATAAACGTTCATGGTGGTACACAGCTACTCCAATACCTGTTCTCAAGCGGTTTTTTCTCAACAGGGTCATGTTTCGAATAGAGAGCTCGCGATCGGTTACGTGAGGTTGAAACCATGTCTCAGTTATTGCCATGACGTCAAGTGAATGCTGATTGCAGAGATCCTTCAGTTCAGCTAGTTTGTTTAACAGGCATTGTGCGTTTGTATATAGGCAATTGATTGTGGTTTTCGTATACAGTAAAGGATCTGAAAGCTCGTTTACTAGTCCGACCTTTCAAGAGTCGGAAATCGGTCGTTTTTTGTGATTGCTATAGTGTTTCTATTCGGAGTGCCGTCTGATGTTGAAAGCCGTGGTTCGTTATAAGGCGGAAAAAGTCAGTGATCAATCATTCTGACATTCTTTGGGAGATTCCTATGGTTTGCTTTCCAGTTAGCCCTAATGATTCCATCATAACCTTTCGTTTTAAAAATGTTACTTTCAGAGTTTGCCGTCACTTTGTAGTTTGGTGACGAGTTATTCTAAAAGTGTCCACCACCACTGAGTCGTGGAGATTTGATGCTGGTTGGCACATAGAGCTGCTTATAATCGATGGGGGGCATGTTGTATTTTACTTCCGAAGCAGTGTAGTTTTTTCTGGAACACAAGAGAAAACACTGGTTAGTCAGATTGTTCCTATGGTTTAACATTTCTTTCATCTCCCACCACGGAAGCGTGTATGCGACATTTAGTCTGTGAACATGTACGTAGCAAATAAGAGTTTAGAAGAACGTCTTCCATCTCTTTTTGGCTTTTGAAAGTTATTCTCAGTAAACGTGGTTCGTCGAGATGAGGAGAATTGGGGTGCCGACTTAGGCGGGGTATTATTGAGCTCATATCCATCATTGAACACAGCTAGTACCATTGTTCAATGTCGGAAGTTCTTCTACTCGAGAAAAGTGTCCCTGATGTCTCCGGCACATTGGTGCAAATTACACTGAGAGTTATCAAAGTTATTTTCACTTCAGTATTAGTTATTGAAGTAGAGGAATTCTGCTGGTGGACAGTCATTACAAACCCCTTCGACTTTCTAATGTGACTAACATCTGAGTGGCAGCTAGCTTTTGCATCACCAAACTGTTCAGCCTCCCGCAAATTCTCTTTAAGTAACGGAGCAACTTGTGGAGTTACGGGATGTAACGTTGGGTTAATATTAGTTCCATTTTTCAGTGAGTTATTCTGGGCAAAAAATATCAACTTCAATGTTTCCTCGATTTTTTGGGAACACTTCTCTAAGTATTTGATGCGATTCTCTAGATCTCCTGATTGTGATACATTGGTCCCAGCGCTGTTTAACGGCTTTGGTCTACAGGCGCTGCACACATAACATACACTTGGAATTTCAGGATTAATAATAATGACTACTGCCTCGTTAGTCAAACGTTTATCGCAATTAGTGTGTATCTTAGTAGAGCACATATAACAAATGACAACTATCGATTTCACACTTACCCCTTTTCTGCAAATTTGACACGTAGTTTTCGTAGGTCTAGACATCCGATAACTGATGAAGTTATCTGGCCAAGGTCGTCTGATCGTTGAATGTGGGTGTTGATAGCTTCCACTAAAACACCTAGGCGCGTATCGATCGGTTCACGGTTGAGAGATGAAATTTAAAAGGTTCGCGTGGGAACGTATCGCTATGTATTGGATGAAATTACCGAGTAAAACAGTCGTGGTGACCGTAGATTTGATCTCGCACAAATGAGGCACGGCTTGTTGAATTTAGCAGAAGAAGATCTTCTGAACAATATCAGTCCCGACCAAGTCAAAACAGCGACAACAAATTTTTCTCGCGCACACTATTTCCACGGTGATGTGGAAAATAATAACTCCCAAAATATTGATCACAGGACACTAGAACTGATTCAGTCCAATAGATCACTTCAAGTGAAATCGAATGGTGTGAAAAAAATCCAAATAGGGTCAGCAAGTGATGAGTAGTGTTCAAAAGTATCAGAGCACAAAATTATGCGTCCGCACGTTAACGTGTCTGATTCGGAGATGGACAGTATTAAACAGGGGCGCGATTTCCTGAACTCTGCTCTTGCCTTTCTTTTCGTCGAAGCTAAGAGGGTGTAACGATATGCACGTCATTTGGTCTATGCCGCTGGCCACGCCTGGTTGTCGCCCCAGACGTTTAGAGATTCTGTTAAACTCCGCCTAGCAAGTGAAATAACTGCGACAGAGAGGTTACACTTTGAGTGGTAGCGAATTCCATCTCCGAATTATCGTGTGAAATCGCGAAAATCTACTCATGTGATTAGCGTACGCAGGGCGGCAGGCGAAGCAAACTCGCCAATTGGTAATTATCTTGTTGTATGAATGAGGCTAAAGGTTGATTAAGGGTTTCTGAGGATATGACTACAAAGGTCCATGATCTGTAAAGGCAATCCATTTTGACGCAAGTAGCTTGAAAAACAAACTGATGAACTCCTTGAGCAGATTAGGCATAAGTGATCATTTCAGCTACGGGAACCTGGCTCCCTCCAGAGCAAGATGATCGATAGCTAGCCTACCTGGATATAAAAACATTTGCTCTGATAGAGCGGCCGATAGTATCGGTGGTGGGTTCGCGTTATACTTCCAACAACATATTTTGGTCAAGGTAATAGTTTGTTTCAAGCAGACTGCCGGTCTGAGTGAAAACGTATGGTGCCGTATAAGGACTGCCGCTTCCTTTACCACAATAGTATTGTATATCGTTCACCAAATATTAGAGCAGATACACTAATATCACGAATCTTTCAGTACGGTAGGTTTTTAAACTGTTTGGTTGTGGGGGAGTTCAACGCTCCTACCATTGTTTGGGCTTCGCTAGCGACCGTCTCTCGGTCACTTAAATAGGGTTCGTTGTACGCCGTAGTTGATGTAGATTACGTGTAGCATGTTTAAAATCCTACCAGAGTAGGATCTACTAGGCCGGTGTCAATTTTGATTTCACCCCATTGCCTTCCGATGTTAGGCAGCATTGGTAATACTGGGGTTTTTACATCCTGAGTAGAAATATGGTATTACAAAACCTATGTTCAAAGCAGGGAACATAGTTGTTTGGCAAATTACAGGTCGGTCACACTGACTTCTGTGATCGGAAATTTTTTAGAGAAGTTGATCATAGTCCAAATATAGAAATTTCTGGTAGAGTATGGGCGTTTGTGTCTACAACAACATGAATTCACCAAAGACAGCTTATGAATCAATAACTTGCTACTGGCGCAAGAAGGCTGGCGTGCATTGACTGATTCTGGCCAAGCGTATTTCAGGTATTCGAGGGTCGCTTCTTAGGTGGATCGAAACATTCATTTCATGGCGGACAAACCGTGTCGAGGTGAATAGCCTTTTGTCTTCCGAGGTGATTGCGATTGTAAAACTACATATTAATACTGAACTGACCTCATGGCGACTTATCGGAGAGAAAGCCTACCGATTTTTCCCATTCGCAGCTATAAAAACCGTTTTACCCAAATTTTGATCTGGATAACTATTGACGTTTCATAGTCCGTCAAATACGCCGAGGAAAAAAATGAGCAAAAACAATCAACTTTGTCGGTGGTGTGTTCTCCTTATAAGATTACTACTGACAAATATTCCGGACTCTCTTGTGGCTCATCAGCCACTTACACTCATGGGCCGTCTGAGCTCAACATAACTGAACTTGCTGACTGCACGATACAAGATACTACAAGACATCTATTTTGATAAATGGGTACACAATTGTCTTAAAACGATTTTTCCCTCATCTAAATGACGCCGATCGAAACTTAACAAGAATCATTAGATTACCGGTGGTGATTCTCAGAATCTTTGTTTTACCGTTTCGCTACACTGCGAGACCTTTGTTTGTAATATATTTGATTGAATGATTTCAGTGTAAAACTATTTAAATGCTACAAAATATTCATTTGCATGCTTTTCCGTCACACTACTTCAACATTTCATTTTAATGTTCTCTTAAATATTCTTATTTTCATTCAATTAAAAATCATGTGATTTTCACTATGTATATTTTTTATGTTTGATCATTAAAATATATTTCTAAGTTTCTCTACATCGTTTCTCGCTACGCTGAGTCGATTTTATTAACTCACGATTGTTTTGATTTTAAGATAGAGAGGTAGAGTTCTATATTATTTATCTCAAATTATATGAAGTTTTGCGATCCTATAACAGGATTTATATTCCTTAGTTTCTTAGTTAAAAAAATACGATGATGCCCAATAATTGAGACTGACGTTGACCGTGCTAGTTATACAATCACTAGCAATGTGGTATTATGCAGTATTCTTACAACCAATGCAAGCTTGTTTGTGTAAGTGGTTCCAACGAACGTGATTAAAACGTACGCTTTTTTGAAAAATTATAATTAATAAACTTAAAATTTTTAAACGGGATACAGCAAACTGATACCATGGTTTTACTACTAAAACTAGAGTCACTTTTAAATTTTAAGTTGCTTAGAGCATAAATTTTTCAAGTGCGTTAGATTGAACACCTGACATCAAGATAGTGGGTATTCTGGCCTTCGTATGCAGGCGCCAGTTCTTTCAGATAACTGGAAAATGAGTTTATAGTAAACTTCGTAAGTATAGGCTCAAGAACCTGTGGCCATGCTCTGAAGCTCCAGAGGCGAAGAACATTACGTTTAACACAAGTATTCACACTCTCAACAAGAATAATTAACTTGTGGAATGCGCTTCCGGAAGAGATTATCACAGCAAGATCTGAGAACCAGTTCAAGCAACTAGTTGATGTTGTACTGCCTGTAAGCACTAGGAAGCCATACAAAACTGGACAGGATTTCTTCAACTGAGGTTCTCCTGGACTATGTTGCTGATAGAGAGAAGCGCTCACAAGGGCTTGACCTTCTGTCGTCTATCCAGAATAAGAAGTTTATCGGTGCATGAATCAATGCGAAGAAAAGTATTGCACCAACCAAGTTCGGGATTTTGGTCGTGTGATTCGAGTGCGTATACCAGTGATCAGCCAATACATTGCTCGGAATTTTTCTAGCATCGGCTACTCACGCTGAACTTTTGAGTTTCAGTGAATTACTTTGTTTCTGTTTTATAGCAACCTTTAGTAGACCAGTGTGGCGGGTACCTGAAATAACCTTTAGGATCTCAAACTCACCCTCAATAATCTCTTTTGTTCTAGTGCCACTGCTAATAATCACACTAATGTCTAAAACGCGCTTGTAACTAATGTCACGATGCTGACCCACAAGGCGCTGAAACTGGTTGAGTCATGCAATATAATATTTTGAATAAAACAGCACGATCACCACTTATAATGCAATGAATGTTGAAGTTTTCGACGGGACAAATTTCATTGCAGTTGGAATTGCTCACTGCAAGTCTCTTTTGCTGCTTCAGCACTAAATGAACTCCTTGAAAACGCAAGTATAACTCAATTTTTCAGCAGTAGCTATTCCTGCAGATCATACCAACGATCGCCTTGTCGATAAATTGATGTTCAGTTCGCAGCAATGTTCAAAATTCAAAGGGTTACGTCCTTGCACATTTAATAAGCTTGTTTCAAAATTATTTTCTACGAAATCTCGTACTATGCTGCCATCCTCAACATTCGGAACAGAATTCAAATTAAGTAATGTGCTAAGTCATTTATAGAGCTTTTGCTCTGCATTGGTCCGATTTGCGAGATACAAATGACTTCACTGATGCTCCAGATTATGCGCATTCCATTTTTGCATCACCGCATACGGTCGCAAGCTTTTTTGACAAGTGTGTAATAATACCGGTATGCATGTGGCACTACACCGGAGATTCCATTTGCTACTAGCTATTAAAGATTAAATGTGCTTAGCTGATTTTGAATATCGTCTAATATTTTAGGTAGCACAATTTTATATGTTTTCATTCATCGAGCAGTAGTGTCACTTGATTTTCAGAGCCAATGCATAGTGAGGTGTTATTTAGCAAATGATCTCATATTTTTTTTATTTTTCGAAATCCCAAGGTTTGCAGATTTCTAAAAATAACTGGTATTTGCTGTGCGTCCGAATGTGATGTTGCTTTCTGTGGCAACCAATCCCGTATATTTGTACTCATGTTCACCTCTGGTTTCAAAGTTCTTTTGCCCTTATTTTACAACTGGTTCACACGAATATCTATAGCCAGATGCGTATGTTTTAAATCTGACCATACTTATATTTTCTAAGAACATAGGTTTTTCTATGATTGTTAACTTGCACAGTATTATTATTATTTTGCGCTTTCAAATTTGGTTCACAATATTAAATCACATACTTGATCCCGCCAAAGTGCAGAGCAGCCAGAGACCGCACATGAGCTGACGTTACTTCTGGTTGCTCAGATTTAGACAAATATAACCCGAAAAAATTATAGTTACATCACGTGGTGTAGGTTGCGCCATCATACACCAAAAGGTTCATATATCGTCTTTCATCGTCAAATTAAGTCGCCTCTTCTGACTCAAGAGTTTATTCACTTTAAAATATCGAATATTGCATTGCTTAGCTCCGTTGTCTCACAGCTTAATTTGAGATTATAGCTAGTAATTAGTGTCTCTGTTCAGATTAACAAACGAACGCTGTAGAATTTTAGGTTGGAAGCTTTCAATGTGCCACATATTTATAGTCTGCAATTTGCCTAAGATATCCCGATGTTGCGTAGGCTGAAAAACAATTAATAAAAAGAAAACAGCAAAACAAACTCCGACATTTTTTGACATGCAAGCAAATACGGGTCGCCGTATGAAAAACTGTAAGATCATGCATGTTTTCAACGCTGCGACGTACTACTGACTTTTCTCCTGCTGACCAATTTCGGAGCATTAGACGCCGATGAATTTTATCCGGTCATCTTTGGTGCGAAGATTCCTTTTACAAATAATTTCGCGTTATCCCCATGTTCATATCTGGTTTCTGGCTTCATATGTTACTCAGCTGTTTGTTCGCTTTTTCATACGTTTCAAAATGAAGCTTGTTTGGCATCAACTGAGGTCTCATTGTACGGGGCGTGGGATTAGTTATGATCACGTCAAGTAAAACGAGGCGAAACCGCTTATCATGTTTCAACGTCTATTAAGCGGTTCACATGGGCTCCAGAAAACGTGATTCCATAATAACGACCTCATCCTTTCCCGCGTTTTGCACTCACTCGTGGATTGCGTCCTGGTTCATCTGCGAGGTCAGCCTTTCCAACGCTAATTACGTTTACCCACGAATCCATCAAAATTTTAGAACGCCAATTGTCAAACCGCGCTTACGACGAAGATGAAAAAGAACGAAACCCACACCTCAATCTTATATGGGTAAATGACCAAACCACTACTCTGTCTTGAATATATCATTAGAGTGGCGAGGAATGTTTGTTATGATGCATGGCAGTGAAAGCCGCAAGGAAGCTGTCGTACTGATGTAGCTCTATTCGTTTATGAAACTTGATTGAATGCATGTTTCTTTAGAGGAGTGGGGACCTCATCCCAGTTTGTTTGTGATTACTCATCTATAGAATCCCTAGCTGTTTAAGTCCCACCCATCCCCATCTTTCAGGATTTTACTTTTTCATGGTTGTGTGGCAGTTAACCATTCGGCACATGCTACCGGTTTAATGCTGTCTCTGATGATGATGATTATGACGGTGTCTGATTCCGTCTCCACCTTTGTCTGGTTTACCAATCAATTTCCTGAACACAATCTGTGCAAACCCCTGTAACTCATTTGTTCCAGAATGCTTCAGAATTTGAATTTTTCCATAGCACCATTAGAAAAATTCACGATTTGTTTCAAGATTCGAGACTCCTCTAAACGCATTGCAGTCATTTATCATGTTCGAGTTCCTGATATTTATTAATAGATGATATGCGTGTAAAAAAGCTATGCTTTACAAGACCAACAAAAATGTACATAGGGTCGGTTATTAAAAATATCAAAAATATTGTTAATTAGACCCCAGTTGCTTTCAGCTTTACTGGCAGCGAGTTGAGATTGCATAGAGTTTTCTGAGTCAGACTGAATAATCATGTCTAAATCTTTTTGGAGAAGGCGGGTTCAATAACAAATCGACCTATATAATATTATTTGTTTAACTTTCTGTTCGGCGATAGGAGGCTGTATTTTGTGGCATTCAGTGGCATTTTGTTATATGGAGTCGAGGCATAAATCATATCAAGATCCCGTTGCAGGTTCTGTATATCGGCTGTGGAGTTTATTTTGCGACAAAGCTTCTCATCATCTGGGAAAATAAGTACTGGCGACTATACTTTAGTAGGCAGATGGTTTATATATATTAAAAACAAGAGTGGTCTGAGGACTGATCCTTGTGGGACACCACATGCAACTTTAATTTACTCGTATAGCTCAGATGTGACTCTAACGGGATATTACCCATTCTTTAATCCATGCATGGAGTCTACCATCTACCCCGTAATTGAGGAGTTTTGATGAGCAGGTCGTGATTGACACAATCAAACGCTCTATGATTATATATATAATATATATATATCTACTATCAGGGCAGTTTTCTAGTGGAATCTGGCCAGTTGAAATCTGTCTTGACTCACTTCCATGTGAATGAGCCTTCCAGTTGAGGCTTCTGTCCTGGCGTATCCCGCCCATATAAAATCATGATAATTATTAAATTTATTCGTCATCAATACATCCAAAAATGCCTCAAATATGTTTTCATTGACATTCACACAGTATCTTTTGGGTTTTCTTGAGTAAACCTATGCACCTACTAACTTGAGCAATGAGAAAATCTCTTTATGACGAACAGTAGTGGAAGCCACACGAAATTTATTTTGTCGATTTTTCTGTGGTCGTTCTCTTTTCACATGAGACACGGGTGTATAAACCGAATTCATTTGCACCCTGTTATTACGGAGATGTGATGTTTTTTTAAACCTTCTTCGTTTTCATGGTGAAATCGAAACGCTGTCATTAAAAACGTTAATCGGAGCAGTTTAATTTGCAGGCTATTGAAATGAGTCTTGCAACCTCTCTGTTTTACAGGAATATAATTCGTTTTCACCAAATTTTCAGGGATCATAAATCATCCAGTTTGCTTTGCGATACCAACCCCTTCAGATTATTGCACTTGCGGAAAAGTGCTTGCTTACGTTATCAATAGTTTTAAAAGTAGAACTAAAAATGTGTACAGTGTGATGTGTCAACTATTTATTCTCATCTGATGCCACCTTAGATATAAAGCGACTTTAAATTATGGATGTCAAATATCTATGGTAGAAATAAAGTATTATGTTTATAAACTTTATTACATAATGACGAAAACTTAATAGTGTGGTTCAACCTGACCTTTTTATCGTCGTAAAATAACGCAGTATCTAACCAAACTCTTTATCTCCATAAGTGAGCTTCCGTCCAAATTTTCAATAAGATTTTTTCGATTTTTTATTAGATATTAATTTGTGACAAGACGTTCAAACTTTTTGAACATTCATTGCCGACCATTTTATTGTGTATATTCAAGGTAGAGTATTTTATTGTCCTCCATTCTTCATTTAACTTTCGTGTACCAAATCTACATTTTTTCACGTCATGGATTTCAGGTTTATTTTCTTTAATACATGAACTCCACCAACCCTGTGCCAATACCCCGACATCACTACGTTTTACCGGTATTATCCACTTCGCCGTCACCGGAACCGCTATCTTTGGGAAGCGATACTCATAACCATTCCTGCAATCTTTATGCAGCTTTACGATCATCATATTCTGAGTGCAAATCATCAACGTCTAGCATAGGAAGACCAGAATTTCGCACTCTACCCTGTTCATCCAAGGTCAGTTTCATATAATTCTATTTACTGGTAAGCTTGAACCACAATCATCAAATATTTACAATGTTTTCTTCCAAAAACAACAAACAGTAAACAAAGTTAAACCTGTATACCAATATTATATATGCTTCTTACAAAGAACCACGATGTTCGAATACAGAATCACAAAGTGATTCCTGACCAAGCGCTCGAGGCGCAATGAATTGTGGTGTGTAAGGGATGGAGATATGAGCACCACAATTCATTGAACAAACAGTAACGTTTTACGGATGCTGAAAATCTCCTCTTTCAATACGATATTCACAAGGGCGCTGCCTATACTTAAGGGTTAATTCTTTGTCGAAACTACTCATAAGTAAACAAGGAGCGCTTGTATGCCACTGTTGGATAAGGCTGGCATACAAGCGCTCCTTGTTTACCATTCCTCCACTGTTTCAAGCGCATGCGGATCCTGATCTTGCTGTCCCTACCTGATGAGTGCAAACAGCACGAAACCGGTCGTGGGGTGTGTGTGTGTGACGGAGATGCATGCAAATGAATATTTTACTCATAAGTAACTTAGTAAACTTTGCAACTTTGCATGGACATCACTAAACTAGTAAGCTGTTACGTTCTTGATATGGAGCTACTAATGCACCCAGATATGCTTCCCACGATATTGCCCAAACGACTATTGAGAGAGAAGACGAAGGCTTCAGAAAAGTTCGTATGGCAGCTCACTCCAATAATGACAAACATGGCTTACTCATCCATATATATATAGGCATAGAATGTAAAAGGGAATAACCTTGGAAAATAGCACATTAAAACCGCGTTAAGGACTCGATGGACCAATGAGAATAAAGGGCGAATATATGCGGCAGTGATCAAATAATAAACATGGTTATATGCGGCAATGATAAAAAAATAAACATGTTTTTCGCGCCAAATAATTCAAATCTATGTTGACATAGTGTCATAATAGAGTCGTAATATCTTTAAAGATATTGAGTTTATAGGAAAAATAAACGTCTTTTCCCATTACCTCCCTTTTTAAAGTGACTCAGTGCCGACAGAGCTTGGGGTTCACTTGAAGTGGTACGACCGTCTTGCGTCTTCTGTTAGTCCATCGTCGGGGTTCTAGTGTGCGATCGGGAGCGATATTGTCAGGTGTTATTTCAGCCGGAGGAGGAGGGAGCTGGAAGGTATCAAATAGAAGATCCAACGGAAGATTCACTGGTTCCGCAGGTTCTAACTCCGACTGTCCTTCTCTTGGTCTCAATTGATTGAGATGGCGTATCCAAATGTCGTTTCCAACTTGGATGTCGAACATGACGCTACCTTTCCGACATACAACCTTGCCCTCGATCCATGGGTTTCTTCGTTGTCGATAATCGCGAGCATAGACGCTGGATCCCACTTTGAAGCTCCTCTGACTGAGATGCTGATGAACATGAGTTTGCGGTGGCTTCGGGATCATTGCGTTATTGACTGTCCGAAGTTTTCTACCCATTAGTGCCTCTGCTGGCGTTTGACTGTTCATCAGGTATTCGTGTGGGGTCGTCCGGCAGACTAACAGGAATCGTTGCAAGTTGTCGACGGTAGTCCCCTCCCCTCGAGACTTGAGCATTACTCTTTTGAATGTGTCGACAAACCTCTCCGCTTGTCCGTTCGATTGGGGATGGTAGATCGAAGTCCGGATATGCTCAATTGCATTCTTCTTGCAGAATTCAGCAAAATAAGCTGATGTGAATTGGGATCCATTATCTCTCAGCTTTTCAAATCTATTTCCATTTCAGTCGCAATATTCTTCGTCCTTCATCATCATCATCATCACAGACAGCATTACACCGGTAGTACTACGGAATGCATAACTGCCACACAACCATAAAAAAGTAAAATGATAAAAGAGGGGAGGGTGGGACTTAAATTGCCACGGCTTCTAAAGAAGATTTCATGATTTATTTCCTAACATTAGCTCGATAAAACCACAAACCGTTTTGTGTATTCGCATGTAATGCAAGCAGTACTTCTGGTAATTTCACACATTAGGGTCGCATACGAAATTATCACAGTATAATGTCAATTTGTATGTCTCCATCTACTAATTTAATTCGCTAGCTCTCCTGAGTCATTTGTAATAGTGTTTTTTTAAATATATTTGCAGACTTTTGATCCATCAGATGTTGCTCATGATGAGAGACCATCGCTTGAAAACAAATTGAATGATTCCACGATTTCATCGTCTTACCTGCAGGCAGACCATGTTTCAGATGCGCGACTGTCCTCATTCACGGTAAGTGATAGAGCCATATTTAAAAAAATGTTTACACACTAAAGGAATGACTGGAAATATCATGCGAAAGAAAGTTTCAAAAAGATCCTGTTGGATCGAGTTTGTGTTTGATGGAAGTGCGTGTTAATATGGATATATTAGCTAATCCCTAGGATTCATTGAATTCACATATCTGTGTATATGCAGTTGAAAAGGTTCGTCGTGTAAGCCTTATCCAATAGTGACTTAGAAGTTCAAACTTTGCCTACAACTTTTCCAGTGCTTCAATGCACGTGGATCATGTTCATACTGTCCCGATCTGATGAACGCAAACAGCACAAAAATGGGTGTGGGGCGTGTGTATGATGGAGATGCATGCAACTATTGATGTCTTCGTTGTGCCCTAGTGGTGTTTTCTAACGACTGCGTTCTAGCGACGGCTTTGTCTTTTGAACCCCAACGTCTTGGCTCACAGAACAACGCTTGTATTCCGAATCTTATCTTTTCTGAAGTGACGGCGTTATGCAGTACAACCAAGTTCGAAGAACAAAGGAGAAATATGATAGAGAAAAGGGCAGTACTGTTGTGCGCTGCCTGTTGATGTTCTTGTCTCCGATATCCTCTTGTTCGTTGCTGTTAGTATCCACTTCTTTATCTATGTCGCGGAATATGATTTTTTCGAACTGGTCGATGTCACTGGCCGGGCGACGAAGGTCAATCAGTATACACGTGGTGCAGATTGACCTTTGAATCACATGTTAGCGAAAGATGGAGTAAATAGGAGTGTACAATAATAAATGTGTAGATACCCTGGTCTGCTACAATGTAATAGGACCATTTATGTACCTTAAAGTTCCCATATATAATGGTTGTGTTTTCCTCTTATCCATCGAATCATGTTTTAAATTAGTCGTTTTGTCGCAGACCACTTTACAATTTAACGCATTGTACATATTGGATTAAGGAGAAGTGTAGTATCATTTTTCTTGAGAGCTTAATTTCAAGAACACAGCCCAAAACTAATACAGTTTCAAGACATCTCATATAAACCTAGAAGTGAGGCGATACCTGATATATCATCGTTCAGCTAATCACGCTCGGATACAGCGAGCATTAGGTTTACGTTACAGGGATTGAATGAATGTAATTGAGCTCATGCAGTCTGTTTTTACCATGCAACATTAAAGCTTACGCTGTTTCATGCAATCGGCTTGATTCCCACTAGTTGATGGATATGTTTCAGTGTTTTTGTTTTTTATACGAAAATTGTCATTTTGTACGTTGCTGTGTTCATCAATTTTGGTAGTGTAAAATCTTGGACTCATACCATTTGCTGTCAAAATACTATTCTGGTAAGCTAAAAAGACTGAATTTCGACGTGGCTGCCCTACAAGAGTGGCGATTACCAGACACTGGTATGCTATCAGAAAGAGATTACAGGTTTTTGGAAGGAAAGGGGTTCTGATGAGCCTCGACTGCATGAGTTGGGTTTGCCATGCGAAACAGCCTACTAAAA
>JACCGJ010001029.1:33195-48013 GCA_013407085.1 Atriophallophorus winterbourni
GACCCCGCGAGTTTGGGAGAACTTGTTCTTGACTGCTCACATTGAAGGCATTGTGTAAAGCGTCGTCTGCAAGCTGGGGATGAGCAGATACAGCTCTTGGCTGCTGAACGCAGATCACGCTGCCGGTGTGCAACTGACGCTGACTGAGAACTGCCTATCGTTGCTAGCGCTGCTGGAGAGATTGTTCCTCCCGAATCAGACTGTTTTGCCAAGGAGATTGAACTTGCTTCACCAATACTACAGATTCAATGCGAGAATGAACTATGGATTGACAGATATTTCATTTCTAAAACTGGCTAGATCTGGAGCTATCATTGGCCTCAACTAACAGTGTGAAGATTAATTGATCAACCGTTTTACTTAAAACATTTCACAAAAACTGGAGCATTGAATTAAAATATTTGAGCTACCAGCTACTGTAAACACGGGAGTGATACCTATACGATTCTCGGTTCACAAACCACACTAAACAGCTGCATCTGTTCAGACCTCGGCAGAGCAAGACAATTAATTCGGATCTTGATGGTATACCAAATAAGAGTTCACCTGAATAATTTGAACTAATAGTTTCAGAATATGGTTGCCGAACAATTCACATTTATTCCACATGTTCAGAATTTAGAATGTTATCTTTTAGCACCAAATGGTTGATGTCGATACTCCCTGCAGCCAGTCGCTATCTTCACCGTGGATGGTAGGTTTTACGCGACGAAATTCTGTCTGATTAAGAAAGGGTGTTTACAGCAAGCAAGCCAAATATTTGCTTCTTTTTTAAGTTAGTTTCTAATATTTATTTAGTTCAAACATTGGTCAAGGATAACATATACGCTATCTATCTATCTATCTATCTATCTATCTATCTATCTATCTATCTATCTATCTATCTATCTATCTATCTATCTATCTATCTATCTATCTATCGATCTATCTATTTATCTATCTATCTATCTATCAATCTATCTATGTATCTATCCGTCTGTTTTTATTCGCGCTATAGGTTCTCCCATTCCGATACTTACACCTAATCTGATTCTATTTATTGCTTGTATTAATAGCACGAAAATACGACGAATGGTCTCACAAATCGATCCAATCCTGTTGCTTCTGTTACCGAGACTCTTCCTTCGTCGAATCTTCGTGATGAACGAAATCGTATGAATCCTGAGGTCAACAAAGACAGTACAATACAATTAAAATGGGATTACGCGTGTGATTTGGCTTCAGACAACCCCAAGTCAATAATAAACCTTGGCAAATATTCCAACACTTCCTCCGACAACAAGCGCTCTTCCGAAACAGAAATCAATACTCTTCCGTTAACTTGGCCATCTTCTAGCATGTATCATTCCCGGAATCATAGTTTGGCCGGAATTTTGCCAACTCATTCGAAATACTGCAAGTATGGTAAGCTTTGCTTTTGCTCCATCTCGTGCAGCAATCGAATTATAGTGAACGGAATGTTTTCATTTGAACGGCAACAAACAGCACGCTTAACACAGGATGTGCGTTTCAAGAAGTGAAACAGTAATTTACTGCTTAGCGTGTGTTATTGTAACGAGACGGAGAAACGGTTTGAAAAGTGTTCGCAAATTGAGAAGCCTCTTTTGATGTTATATCTCTGAATATTTGATTCAATCCATGTTCATGATGGGTTATATGAATTTGCATGCGGAAATTTGGAAAATATCGTTCTGCACTAAATCTGTTCATCTAGAAAAGATACACAAAAGACAGGCCATGTTATTCTTATAGAGTTAGTGCAATGGTTTATCAACCAGAGGATGCGAAGCTTTGTAGTTTTGGGTCTTGTATTGTGAATGCTGCCACGCTCAAGTGATTCTTTGTCACTTTATTGAACACATTCTCAGTTTGTGCCGTCATCAGTTCCCTCGTTTGATAAACAGTTATTTTACTAACAGCGTTGTATTTCAAACTTTTTTCATTCTAATTATTCTATCATGCTTTTCAAATATCAATGATTAAGGTAGCAATAAACCTTTAGTCCTCCAACACATGTACTGTAAGGGTGCTAGGACATATGAAAGTATTTTTAGGGTGCGTAATATTTAGGAAGTCAGGTCCGGTGTTCGCTGCTACTTCGATTCGCTCGTCTATTTTGGTGGCTATTCATCTGTGCCAGCTCCTTGGAAATATCAACAAACTTTATCACTGCCGTGAAAGCAAGGAATATTTGGGATTCAGTCACTCCGACTCAGTCTTACAACTCGTACCATCGTAGACTCTTGTCTTACGGCGTGAGGTACCATCGCAATTCAACACTTGTTGGTCTGTTATCTATCATTAACCATTATTTGTTTTCATTAAAAAATCTCCATTCGCCTGGCTGGTTGATTTTAGACAGGCGTCACAATCTGATTAATTTATTTTACAGTCGGATCCGCACAAGCACACAGTCAGAGCTCATTTATATCCAGTCCAGAACCGTACGACCGGGGAGACTGTCACTCGCTACCTCTGGAAAAACATTTCTCCCAATCAGGAGCCCTCTACTCCCTTCATTCCGACTCACCGAATATTCACTTGCTTGAAGAATTGGAAAGCGATGAGGAATGCAATCAAGAGTTTGGGTGTGCACATTCGAGTCCTGTCACAAACCGAGAAAACAAAGTGGACAATGGGGTGATTTCCGAGGTCTCCCACCATGAGCAGGAAAAAAGCCATTCATTCACACGGGAAGAAACACTCTGTGATATCGAACAGTGTGCGGAGCAAGCTGGCATGAAGACGAGTTTTTCGTTAAGAACACTAAGACAAGGGACCGAAAACGCTCTGGAACAGGCAGAAAAGGCGGAATCCAAATTAAGGTTGCGTCTTAATCGATTGACGTTAACTTGTTCGGAAATTACCAAGCTATACGAGGGAGGCAAGCAAATGTCGGGGTCAAACGTGGTTCTCCAAGATCTACAAGTTTCTCCCATGTATGATAATCAGGTAAGTTGATATGCTTTTCACCTTCAAGTAAATGAACCTGTTTTGAAAAAAGTAGAACAAGCCGACCTTTCAGAAGAGTTTTTGATGAAATCATGTATTTTTATTAGATCAGGATCTATGTACACGAAATGAGTTTAGCCACCTTTTGATCCCGTTGTATTTCTGAATGTGCTTCAGACTGGTTGTTTTCTTGAATGGGTGAGACATGTATGAGTAAAAACCTGGAGCTCCCATTCATGCTCAAATTTAACCTATTAGCCTAGATGATGCTGCATTGGGCAACTTTTGCAATCCCATCAGTTCAATTCGCGTGCCAACATCTGCTATCGGAGACTGTATAGCGGCGAGTTGTGCCAGGTTGATGTTTGTCTTTATGAGTTGGGATTCTCACAATCAGATTGGTGGTGGCGAGCTACTTTTGAGTATTTGTTTTGAAACCTTTTTAGTGGTAGTCTTGTTGGGTTACCGTCTGGCAGATCGCGTTTAAGAATTGATTAACCTTTCTCCAGAGTGTCAAATGTCAACAGCGTTATGCGCCCGGTATGTCGTAAAGGCGCCAACATCTGTTGTGGACTCCTCCCGGCTTGATCTCTATGTCGCGAATTTGCATCGATTACAGTGTAAGCTAAAACCGCTTAAGTAAGATTAATGTGCCAATGAACTTGAACTTTATCCTTAGAGAATTTCGAGGTGGACACAGATTCTCAAGTCCCTTGTTTCTTTCATGAGTGTAGGGTATTGACACGTCTATGCACATTATCGATGTAATGCTGCATGTAACGATGATAAATGCCTCTCATTCATTCAGCAAGCGACCAGTCAAATTAATTTGCTGATTCGAGAGCGTAACATTTGCAATACCTGTGAGATTTTGCACAGCAACGATGCGGTAATGTTATGTTATACGAACCTTTTTTAATGCACGGTATTTGAAAATATTCCAGACCGATCGGGAGTCGATGATCATGAAAAGAAAGTTTGCAATGAATCGGTTATAGCAAGTTTTTTGGTAACGTTTCGTTTCTGAACACATAAGCTTTGTCAGACGCTGTTCGTACCGACACCCTTGGTCTGACGAAGCTTCTGTGTTCAGAAGCGAAACGTTACCAAAAAACTTGCTATAACCGATTCATTGCAAACTTTCTTTTCTTTTTTAATGTACTTTTATTTCAACCACCTGTCTAAGTCCCGTCCATCTTTTCCGGATTTTATTTTTTCATTGTTTTATGGCAGTTCAGTGTCCGACACATGCTACTGGTAGACAAAGGGTTAACCCTTTGTCTACTGACGGTAACTCTAGTTACCACCTCAAACAAGCAGTCGATTGCTCAGTAGCTCCCGTCGGTACATTCAGTCACCATCGGATTGCACTTGTCAGGTGGCGTCTGGCATCTGATCCATAAAAATTAATCATGTGTTTTATTTATGCCATAATTAAGCCGAATAACACAAACATATCATAAAATACGTATATCAATTACCGTAGACAAAGGGTTAATGCGGTCGCTGATTATGCTGATTTTACATATGTATGTTTTTGCGAGCCAATTTGAAACTTCAACTGGGTTTCCCTTCTGGGATATTATTTTGATTATTTGCCTGCTATGACCTATCGGAAGTATTTCACACGCTTTGGCATAAATCTACTCGTACTAAACAGGAATACCCACTTCTGCACTACGATTACGTCACGATTTTTTGATTTTGTCGAAATGGATGTCTTTTCATTCAAACATTCCGTTAGTTAAAGTTTTACTATCTTTCTTGATTACGACTAGTGATTGTTATTTGGCCTGGATCCACATCAAAGATTCCGACCAATGCTTAGGAAAACCATAAAACTGTTTGAAATACACCTTCATAGGTTTTGATAGATTAGATTGCCATACAACGCATGATAGATCTGCAGAAAATGGGATTATTGACGTCCACGTTCTTATTTCATCTTTGTTGCTTGACTTCATTTTAGGATATCAAGATTGACAGCATACAACTAAACTCAGGAAATCTGGCTGAGCACAGTATACATTTGACAAGCTCCATCAATTCTGATCTCATCGATTCAACTATGGTGCCCGTGGTTGGACCCAGTAGACCTGAGGGTTTACCGAAGCTTGAGCTACCTTGCATATCGTTTGGTTCTTCCAAAAGTGATGGACCCACTTCGGAAGCAAACAGAGGTGAATTTATGTCATTCCAGTCCGGGGGTATTTCTATTACTTTTTATGATTCGAGTTAGACATTCCTATGAATATTCTTATAAGAAAAGATAGATAGATAAATGGATAGATAGATAGATAGAGAGATAGATAGTTTTGATTGTAATTGAAAATCGATAAAATTTCCCAAGTTGAGCGACGCACAAAATCCACAGGTATATCAGAACCAAACGAGGAATTCTCTATAAATGCGGTACTGTATTGACGCAATCAAAATATAGGAAAACATACCTTAATCATTGTGGTCAACCGGGTAAAATCTGGGTCACTGTCAAACCAATATCGATCACGTTCCACATTAATCACACGAGTCCAAACGGAAAAATGTCGCAGTAAAAATGGAGTCAAAATAATCCATGTGAAAGAGTAAAACAAAATGCAATGAGAAACAAGTGAATGGGACAGTGTTTTGATTTCAAAATTCACTAGAAATATCAAGTATAAAGTGCAAAGATCCAGATAGATAGATAGATAGATAGATAGATAGATAGATAGATAAATAGATAGATAGATAGATAGATAGGCTTACATATAGATAAAATAATACTGCGACTGATAACCTATTGCGCATAGACTAGACATTAGCATTGTACAAGGATTTTGGTATCTCTATAACCCATTGTGTTTTTTCGCAATTTCTCCCTTCCCATATCTTGTAGGAATGCATCCCGTTAGTGAAACAGTCTCTTGGGCAGATTCATTTCCAATGTCGGATATCAGTTGGCTTGAAAAGACGCAAAATTTCGACACGAGTTCTTTTTCGAAAGCAAAGCATAATTGTATTCTTACAGTTAGTGGTATGTGCCCATGGTTTTACATTGCAACGAGTATATTGCTTGTCCAGTCTTTGCTCCACACAAATTTTGTTTCCCCAAATTGAATTTTTTCGTTTCTCTGTGCATTGAACCTTCTAGCTGAATGAGACTCATCTCCTCCGATATGCCCGTATCGCGTACAGCTCAACTGATGTAAATTTTCTCTCCATTAATGATAACACATCAACCTAACGAGTAACAAATTTGCATTGTGAAGATGTCCTGTTATGTGTTCACGTCTGACACTCTTTTTCATAGATCGCCTTTTTCACTTTCGTTTTCCCAACTCAGGAACTAAGTTTTTACTAATTTTAGTGTTGATGAGGCAAACAGCACTTATTCTAACAATCGGGTTCACATCCTCGATCGCAAATCTCCTTGCATCAATGGAATTGAGCGGTTGACTTGCATCCACTCTGTGTATTGGTCATTCAATTTTCGACTGAATCAATCCCCTTATAACAGTGGCCTTGAATAATCATATTGGTTTCCACATTTTATGACTCCTTGCGCACCACAGAGTCTCAATATTTGAGATTATTTGCGCTCTAGCTGCCAGCTTGTGATGAGAACTCTTGTCATTTGGCATGAAAAGTACAGTTTGTAATGATGTCTACGACAAAATTCAGTGTTTTATCCTACCTACTTGCCTACAAAATGACTCCAAGATGCTGTAGATTTAAGTATAAATATTTTCATTTTTTTAAATTTCGCATTGACCGGATTCTATTTCATAGAAACGGAAGATCAGCCATCACCTACAAATCGGTCGAGTAACAAAGTGAGTCTCCTTGCCAAACCTTTATTATGTCTGCGTTTGTGAGCATACATTTGCATTCTATGGGAAAGTTACTAGTTGATGTGAATTAGGACACTTTGCTTAGTATTACGCCGGTAGCAATTACTGACTGCTTAGCTACCATATATGCAATGACATTTTAAATATTTTGGGAATGATGTGACTTCGAAAGATGTTGAATCTGTACAAGATTAATCTTACTACGTATCATGCTGAATCATCAATTTCATTATTTATTTCTTCATGCACCTCACTCCCTTCTTGCAATAAGTCCAAGCATCTTTTCCCGTCAACCATCCACCAAATATTCGATCAAAATACCCATTCGTTTCTTTATATTTTTCCCAATCGTAAGGACCGTGTTATATAGTATAGGGAAATATTCTATTTAAAATGTCTGTTCGCTCAATCGTTCCGCGCTGCATACATAATCACAGACAAGCACCGCATGGTCACTCTTTCCTAGTGGTGCCAGGTATTGAATATGCTCTACTGCGGTTTCTTCATTCGTTAAGAAAGGTCGAAGGTTGAATGTTCGTCAAGACCCCGTCTGTGAGTTGGCTGATCTACGTTGTTGTGCAGTGAAGCAATTTCGATAACCTCCTTGAATTTATGCTCAAACGAATGCAGGGGGTGTTCATTTCTTGAAAAGAGATGCGTGAGATTAAAATCGCCCATGATCAGCAATTGAGTAGTCTGGCAGCTTGTGATGTATTGCAAGGATTCGATTAGTTTATCGTTAACAGAACTTTCGGATGATGGCGAGCGGTAAATGATGCTGATCGTACATTTATCTCGATTCACTAGTTTCACTGAACACCACATCGTATCAGGAAGGCTGAGGTCAGGATGATCGATGACATTACACTGCGCTAAACGTTCGTGATAATAGACCGCAACTCCACCACCAGATCTTCGATCGCGATCGCGACGGAGTAGTGACATTTTCGTAATCGAGAGTTCAGCGTCAGTCATGTAGCGCTGGAACCAAGGCTCTGTAACTGTAACCAAATCGGGTGAAAGTCTGTCACAAAACTCGCATAGTTCAGCTAATTTGTTGGTTAAACACTGATCATTCGTATATATGCACTTGATCGTATTTATATTATACAATGTAGGATCGTGCAATGTAGCTATTGGTCCAACTCGCGATGGGTCAGATCTTTTTCGTTCTTTTCAATAAAATTTTGACTGTCAGTAACAAGATTGCAATCAAACTGTCACTGCGATGGTTCACTGGATGTTAGTGAGGGAACACGCTTGGGAACGCCTAATCTTACGTATGGTGGAAGTTTTGCGCGGTACGATTTCCAGTTGGTATTGATAGCGATAGCCATGGCGGTCGATAGAAGAGAGATCTTTAGAGAACTGGGCCCATTGCCTTTGTAGTTTGAGTATCTAGGTATTCTAAAAGTGTCTACAACAATTGAATCACGAGATCCCATGGCATCGGCAATGTATAACCATTGCTTCAAATCGTGTTGCTTTGATTTCGAAGCGGATACTGCATCAGCATTTTTGGGGACATTGAGGAATATTAAACTATGATACGTTGATACTTTGATATACTCTATTCCTTTTATATACTATTATATTTTTCACATTTTCATTCATACCGTAGTCCTGTGGTGTTGTAATGTATTAACTTTTTGACCATAAATCCTTGTAATACAGTCATCTCGCTCAGATCGCATGCAGACAATTCGATGTACCCCTTGTCAAAGTTTGCTCAATCTAAATACACGACTTTTGAATATGATGCTAAACTGCAATCAAACTCTGCAGTACTTCATGACAACTTGATCGGTTTGGTGTACAAAAGTCCATTGGTATCCTAGTAGTTGTGTGTTCAGCCACTTTAGGTTCGTTTGACTTGTATTGCTGCTTGTAAACGTTTCGCCATCGAACTAGTGTGCACAGTTGTCGCGGTATCATTGATTCACTGTTTTTTCTGCCGTCGACAGCTGCTGTTTTCGATTAAATTGACTCGAGCAACTTTTTCCTGTTTGCCATCGCTATCAATTTATTCTCGGTGTAGATGGAATCCCCAGAACTCTGTTACTTTATATCTTCAGTCACGAGAGACAGACTGCTTTTTTCGTTCCACGGTAATAGTTATTCTAAATAAAATCACCAAGATGCTGATTATTTTGGTAAATAGCAAATGTGGGGATGAACCATCATCAGTCTTAAAGTATGACGATGTCTAACTTATCATACGAAACATGTCAAGTTCATCTTTTACCTTCCTGGATCAAAGTGCCGCATAGTTTTAAACTGCACGTGGGATCATATACTATCAATTTACCCGGGTCTAGACATATATGCGAAAACGTTAATGGGGCTGATTCCAGTTTCGTTGCGCATGCATCCCAGTATCGGTAGCAGATCGATTTAGTACGATATTATGTGGCCAGCGTAGAAGTGCTGCACGAATGTGCATCCGTGCTAGCATTACTCCTAGGCCCACTTATCTGCCAAGATTACAAAGATTTTATGTATCTTTATTGCACACTATGGCAGCATCAACATAAAAGTTGCTGCCTAGATGTGCTTCTGCGTTGCACATGTAACACCGCCCTGCATGGATTGTCATTCTTAATATAACACTCGCGAGTATCTCTGACTGGCTAACCTGGGGTTCGTGGTTTCATACTTTTTTACGTATGGAATGTGTAGAACGTGAGGTGTAGGCTCATTTCATTCAACATTTATCGCCTGGCGCAACATTAGCCACCAACAACCGTTAATCACCCGTTCCGGTCATCCTCGAGGCTCGACATTTAATTCGTGGCCTCCTGGACATAACGACACCGAGTTTTTGTCCTTTCTTGTATCACTTGACTGGTCGCTAGTAAGAGCTGTCATTTCGATGCACTATGCATGAGTAGTATGGATTGATTATCTTAAAAAGCTCCATAATGTGTGTAACCCGATGTCTGCACTGTTTTGGTTCAATTTGTATGAATTACCCATCACAATGCTCTTTTCCTCAATTTCAGATGATCTGTCTTGAGGATTCACCAAGTCTGTCGTTGGGTTCGTTCGGTATTCATAAAAGTTTGCTCAGCGCAACTGCGTGCAACTCCGCACACGATCGACCGCAGTTTACTCAGATGATGCATAGTCGTGAGTGGGAGATGTGTTTCTCAATATCTTTCCATTGCGTGAACCGTTTTCTTACGCAATGATCTATGTGTGTTTCTTAGCCTCTCGCGCTTGTTGGGAAGTATACCTTTTTAATTCAATTTAGTAACTAATAGAAAGGTGAAAGTATTGTGGTGCTCACATCCCCATCCCTTACACACCACTACCGGTTTCAGGCTGTTTGCCATCGTCAGGTGGAGACAGCAAGATCAGGTTCAGTGAGCCTTGAAACAGTGGTAATGTGGTAAACAAAATTATACTTGTATGCCGCTGTTACATATACAACGAATCACGAATGTGAGCAACACATTACTTTTTAAAGAAGAAGAGAAGTAGAAGAAAACTTTATTCGTTAAAACGAATTTTCAGCTAATCAAATTAGTTTAAACACAAATTTTTAATGCGAATAAAAGAGACGTCAAACTTTGATGGGAAAATTTGAGATTGCCAGTCACATTCAAATACAAAACAGCTTCGGTTTCGTCTGCAGGCATTAGGCTTTGTGATGGAAGTTGGTGAAACGTCAGGCTGCACGATTTTTAAACCCCCGTGTATAAGTTTTCTTTCGCATTTTTCTGACCGGCGCAGCAAATTCGCCATCCATCAAAATAAAAATATTGCGCAGCATTTAAAGCGTGCGGGGCATCAAACGTCCTTCGTTTACATCGCGACATGTTAAAACGTTTCAAAAACAAAAGGTTCGGTGTTGGCTGAAAAAATAAAAAAGGCATGAAAACATTAATTTTGAGCACGGCCAATTCAAAGGCCCCGCTCCAAAGCGCCTTGAGTGCTTGACCAAGAATCACTTCGTGATTCTGTGTCTGAACATAGAAAGGTGTATTACTCACTTAACTTCAGCCCGCACTATGCTTGTATTTGCTGTTGTGTAGATGGTTGAATCCATAATGATTACTTTATATCTATATACATGTGCTTTTCAAATCTAATCGCATATATCAACTCACTAACTACAATCAACTGTGAACTTTTCCAGTGAGCGAACCACTGTTGTGTGGGACCCGGCAAAATGAAATCCACTTCCTTCGCCCACGATCAAATTCTGACCAATGCTTGGCCGAGTTGAAGAATGACATGAAATCTGGCTGTGACAAATCTGTTCAGACAATCCACCCTTGTGTAAGGACAGTTTGACGAATCCCTCTTCAAACACGTTGTCATGTTGTGTTATAAATGACCAGGTTTTTATGTGAATAATTGCTTCTACGGAAGCAGGAAGCTAACATTTGCTGTATTCAAGAAGGGGTATCACAAAGCCAACTTTCTTGACAGAAATTATAAGCATTTTAAACGGGGAAACCCGATACGCGTATTGTCCATTCGAACTGGAACAAATTGCTCATACTTTCAGGCGATGTTCTCAATGTCCTGATATAAAAATCCGATCATTCTGACCATAGGTTTTACCGGTCCGGTGTTTAGTTTGCATCGCACGAAAGTTAAAGCAGATTTCATTTACATTTAACGTACATACTACGTGTAGTAGGGAGGCGCCGAACCACCTTCACTCTGGAAAGCACTTTGATTCCGAATGATCCCGTTTATGATTCTTCGCAGGTTTCAACCCGCCAAAATGCAAGAACGAGCCTCTACCTGGAGCCAAAGTTAAAGTCGATTTCCTGTGCATTTAAAGTCCAGATAACATACATACTACAATTACGTGCTTACTACACGTTATTTCTGTTGGTACGGCATTTCTTCCGTACATTTACTTGCGTCGGTCCGTGATAGGCTGATGTAAATGTTCAAAACAGCAACGGGAGGCGACGTGTTTTTGTACCTTTGCGGCGTTGCTATTTGTATCTACCAAGTTTTGCTACCTGGCGATGTTTAAAGCGAAATTGGGCTTACACATGCAAAAAACATCATTCGTGAGCCTTACATTTGATAGACTCTATTCCTTTTATGTACGATTATATTTTTCACATTTTCATTCAAACCATAATCCTGTGATGTTGTAAAGTAATAACTTTTTGACCATAAATCCAACCTACCATTCAACATCCAAAACTGTACAATGTTTAACGTCGGTAAAGTATTCGAATTCACATACTCTCTGGATCTCAGCAACTTTCACGGGTTACGGAAGAGAAAGACCTGGGTGTGTGGATTAGCAGTAACTTGAAGTCTTCACGGCAGAGTTCTGTGGTATACAAAAAGTCCTGCCAAAGCTAAACATTGCTCAGAAGGACCTTCGGTAGTTTCACAAAGGAGATACTCAAGTGGATAATTAACACCTATATCAGACCAACAACGGAGTACGCTAAACAAGGTTATACTTGTATGCCAACTGTTATATAGGGTTCGTACAACGAACCACGATGTTCAGACACGGAATCACAAAGTGATTCTTGGTCAAGCACTCGAGGCGCTTATGGATGACCAAAGTAATGTGTTTCTCACATCCCCATCCCTTACACACCACTACCGGTTTCTGGCTGTTTGCCGTCGTCAGGTGGAGACAGTAAGATCAGGTTCAGTGAGCCTTGAAACAGTGGATTAAAGGTAAACAAGGTTATACTTGGTGTGTAAGGGATGGGGATGTGAGCAACACATTACAACGGAGTACGCTGTTCAAGCATGGCCCCCACGGTTACAAAATGACATGACCTTGCTGCAACGCGTATACCACCGCTCTACAAAACTGGTGACCGGGCTATATAACAGGCCATACGAGGAGAGGATTGCAACTATAAACCTCTTTGACTTTTCGTACCGTCGTCTCAGGGGTGACTTGATCCTGGTGTTCAATATTCTGCAGACAGTGGATCACCCACTTGAACACCTGTTTCATCAGCAAGAAGCACGTGGTAGCAGATCTAATGGGTACAAGTTAATTATTCCACCCTCTATGTCAAATTGCGAAGCTTCTTCTTTGCTGTCCGAGTTTGTTTTATATGGAACTCTCTGCCCCCACATATCATTTGTGCATCAAGCCTGAACATGTTCAACGCTGAACTTGACAAGTATATTTTAACCAAATCCAACCTCGCACCTGAATACACAAGCTGACTTTCCATATTGATAAACATTTGTGTTGATTTTATACATTCCCTATATTTTTAATCTATCGTTACTGTAGAGTATTTGCTTCTTGGGCCATTAAAACTTTGAATTACATTGAATCTAGGTGAAGCCAATGGCTGACTATTGGCTGATCAACAATGCGAATTCTCACAATTCCGTGCAGAACGAGAATACTCATTCACAGACGATCCATATTGTACCGAGCCAAAAGATCATTCAACCCGAGCAAACCATCATCGACAACTCTAACCCTTACTGCGTGTCCTCGTCAAAGAAACGGTCCGTGCCAACAGAACCGGTGCATGCCACCAGCCGCGCTCGGCCTCCTTCGCTGCAACCGCCTCATATCGGCGATCAGTTTGACCAGGACTCTGTTATAGAAGGTAAACACGTTTATCCGTGGAATGTTAGTTGATTTGCGCGGCTTTGTATGGCACCCACCCATTCAACTATCGTGCTACAAGTATTTGGATAGGGGGAGTTGCTTTAATAACAAACTTATCACACAATGCAAAAAAATTTGAGTGCGATTGGTTAGAGCAGTTTTTCGGTATTGTTACGCTTCTGATACAAAAGTTTCACCAGATCAAGGACAGTGCATTCCACCCACCACTTACCGCTAAACAGCCTATGGCAATCCTAGCGGCTGTAAACTCACGTAGGCACGACCATGATCAGTAGTCGAATATAAGTGAACACACTCAATGTCGGATTGTTATGCTCTGGACCGAGATTCGATTGTGAGGATGCTTTGCGGGTCATGATGGAACTTTGAGATGTTATTGACCAGTAATGTGTGGAGGACTTTCGAGACTCAGTCTTCTCTTCTGGTGATTTGATATTCGATTTTTTCGAAATCGTTTCTACCTGGATTGTTTGCGCTCTTCTTCATTTGGCGTTTTCATTATGCGGGTTCCTTTATTTTTGTCACCGAATTGTTATGTTCTTTGGAAACGAAGCGGACTCTTAGGCAATTCGATCCCAAAATTCACTGTCCGTAGAATGGCGAGAAACCATTTGTTCCTAAAATAAGGGGTGTGTTTACACCCGAATCGCAAGATCAATTACAATAAAATAGCCAGTGCTTTTATAACACATGAAATCGATGCTTCTAGAATGTCGGTCGATAATATGTCGATGATAATGGTCAACATTAATCAATGTCTAAACCGATCAGTGAGTTGGAATGTTTTCACTGATCAGTAGTAGTATCCAATCTCCGGGTTGTTTTATTCGTTAGGAGCAGTGCCTCCTAACATGGGTGACACTGTGGCTCACATGTGTAAAAGTGCATAACTAATGGGGTTATGGTTAAATGATGTCTGAAATAAATCTATTTACCAATTGAGTATAAGATGAATATTGGCTACTCACGTTCGCATCAGCGCTGAGCGCCAGATTGCGCAGATCTCTGCCTCATCCACCTTACTGACCGCAAATCGTTCTGTCCTAACACTTTCGACCGCCTCCGCATATAGGCGTTCGCTATATGGTTTAATACCGCGTTTTATCACTTCCACGTTGTGTAAATCGACACCATGGCCTGTATCTAATCCGTGCTCTGCCAAGGCTGAATCACTGCAATTTACTAACATGGGATCATCAAAATAAGTTTAAAGTCAATGATTATCTTCCGAATTGTACTGAAGCAGCTACATATGACAGACCAACTGCGCTTTATGGTCGTGTGCAAGCTGCAATATGACGTTTGTTGTGGTTTTCATGATGTGCCTTTTGCTAATTAGAAGTTGACCATCAATTCACGCATCCAATAAACTAAGTGCACATCAAAATGTTCAGCCAATGCAAACGCACATACTGTTGGTGTTTGAGGCTGGGTA
>JACCGJ010001030.1:0-10331 GCA_013407085.1 Atriophallophorus winterbourni
AGCAAACGGATAGTACTGATCAACCTACGCCAAGTGTCACAGTTCAATTGGAACCTCATGCGCCACTTCAAAAAAAACGTGAGCATTCCGACTCTGACAGAGTCGGACCCCCAATAACCTCTCGTGATATGAACACTACAAACTTTATTGATTGTTTATATACAAACACACAAAGTCTCTCTAGCAAACTGCTGAACCAAACAGCTTACACCCCGTCATTACTCATAATAAACACAATTAAGTGCATCTATACGAACGCAAACAGCCTGATCAATAAGCTGCACGAACTCTCCGAGATTTGTGATGAAACGAACCCAGACATAGTTGCCATAACAGAAACGTGGTTTACTACCTCGTTTTCTGATCTAGAACTCTCTTTACCAAGCATGACTTTATTTTGACGTGACAGTTTGAGTGATGGCGGAGGAGCAGCACTCTACTGCAAACAATCATTTATTTGCAGAGTTATGAATGACCAAAATCTGGATATACCCGACACGCTTTGGTGTTCTATAACTCTTACTTCTGGTGATCAGTGCGTTATTGGAGTGATTTACCGTTCTCCAACCGCGAACCTCGACCTGAACAATAAACTGATTACTGCTTTGCAATATGTAATAACGCGATATAACACTCAAATTTTGATAATAGGAGACTTCAACCTTCCCCAGCTATATAACCGTGATGATCATCCACCAGAGACATTTGAACACGAACTTCGAGCAGTCTTCGATTACACACCCCTCTATAACCACGTTAAAGAATTTACTCGTATGATGGGAGCTGACAGGCCGTCTACCTTGGACTTGATACTCACATCTGATCCTACCACTGTAGAAACTATCATCTATAAACCACTGATCGGACGAAGCGACCACGTTGTCCTAGAATTCTACTACGTTTGTAGTGCTAGGCGCAAATTTGACGGAATGAAATGCTTCAGAAAGGTAAACTACCGTACCCTTTGTGTAGAGCTTCAAAGCATTAGTCTCATACAGTTGGATTACTCCGATTCAGACAGTCATTGGCGCTCTCTCCTACAACACCTGAAACTTATATTAGAGAAACATTCAAACCTCGTCCTGAAGAAAAATCCTCGACGTAACAAATTTAAGCTACGTAGCAGGACCAAAAAGTGGATGAAACAAAGGGCAGTAGCGTGGGAGTTTCACAAGGCTACCAACACAGCTGATTCTTGGGCACAATTTACACTACTGAGAAACAAAGTTATCAGCTTAATTCGAGATGATAAACAAGAGTTCCAATCGCAATTGATTACTCAGATGCACCAGAATCCGAAGCTCTTGTATAGACTTGTAAACGATAGAACAAATATTAAACCAGGAGTCTTTGCCCTGAAAACTTCGTCCGGCTTCACAGACTCCGTTGAACAAACCGCTGATTTGTTAGCAGACTTTTATGCTGGAGTATTTGCACCGAAATCCGCAGAGCACGAACAGGAACCAAGCATTCGATATGATCGTCCCACTCTGAGTGAAATAATAATTACTACGATGGTGGTTGCGCAGCACTTAAGAAAGTTAAACGCAAAGAAATCTCCGGGACCGGACGAAATTTCACCGAAGCTCCTAAAAAGCTGTCATGCGCAGCTCTCCGGACCTTTATCTCGTCTGTTTAGCGAATTGCTTCAAGTCGGAATGGTACCAATTGATTGGAAGCTGGGAATAATTACACCAATTTACAAAAGTGGATGCCGTTCTGAAGTAACAAATTACAGGCCTGTGACATTGCTGTCTTCGGTTTCGAAGGTTTTTGAGCGCATAATCACTGCAGAAGTAGTGCGCCACCTGGAATCGAACGGACTCTTGACAATTGCCCAGCACGGATTTCGCAGAAACCGCTCTTGTCTAACTAATTTGCTGACATGTTTTGACGACTGGACTAGTGTAGTGGACGCCGGAGGCAGTATTCATGCATGCTACTTAGACATTTCTAAAGCTTTTGACAGAGTTGATCACAACTTACTGCTGAACAAGCTAAAGAAACACGGTATTGCTGGAGGACTGTATGACTTGCTGCGAGACTATCTCAGCAAAAGACATATACGGGTTCGAGTTGACGGTATACTATCGACGGAAATCGACGTCACTAGCGGTGTTCCACAGGGATCCGTGCTCGGACCGATACTGTTTCTGATCTATATGAATGACCTGCCAACACCACGCGGCAGTAAGATGGTTCTGTTCGCAGATGACATAAAAATATGGAAAAAAATCAGCACTGCCGATGATTGCAGTGTGCTTCAAAGTGACTTGGATGCTGTGCAAATGTGGTTATCTGAAAATAACCTACCGCTAAACATGCAGAAGTCTCAAATCATGCACATTGGTCGTGTGCTAAGCTTTTCTCATTCATACAAGCTTGGCAACAAGATCCTGGAGTACACCAAACAAGAAAAAGACCTGGGTGTCTGGATTTGCGGTAGCCTGAAAAATGGTCTACAATGCGAAGCCGTTTACAAACGCGCGTCTCGGATGCTCGGTGTGTTAAGGCGGATATTCGGACGTTTTTCCCAGAGATGTTTTTCTCTGATGATGAACACGTACATACACCCGCTTACTGATTAGGCTTCACAAGCCTGGGCTCCATGGCTTCAAAAAGACATTTCACTATTGGATCGCATACACCACAGATCCTCAAAGTTGGTCATTGGGCTCGAAAACCTACTATTCGCTGACCGACTAAGTAAACTGAAGCTGACGACGCTTGCACAAAGGAGACTGCGAGCCGACCTCCTCCTCACATTCAAAATCCTTAACAGTGTTTCCCACCCTTTGGATATACTATTTCACCGACGAACATCCAGCAACAACCGCGGTCACAACTGCAAGTTGGAAATACCCCACTCCAATCAGAACTGTCGCAGGTATTTTTATTCTGTGCGTATTTGTTTCGCTTGGAATTCCCTTCCAGCCGATTTGGTAAGCTCAAACACTTTTTCTATATTTAAATTAAAACTAGACGATTTCCTGAGAGCCAATCCAAATTATGCCCCGAACTATTTATAATCTATCGTTACCAGAATTATTTTGATTTTGACATTTTTCTACACACATATACACATATACACTTGTACCTATAGTTCAACTGCATGGTTATTGTAAAGTAATTGCTTTTTCAATCATAAAATCTTGAATCTTGAATTGGACCAATATACACCATACATACATAATTGTTACATACCAAAACCAGGATTAATTGTGATTAACATAATGCGCAGTGTTTGTGGAACACAAAAATATGTTGACCCTAGTTTAATGAAATACCTTAGTGGTTCCTTCTTGCAAACACATACACCTGAAAACAAATTACTCAAACATATATTTTTGATCGACATTTCCTCTCTCCATGTCACAAATAAAATTACTTTTGCTCTGTCTTTGAAGCTTATTGTCGCAAATATTAACATACGACTTGTTTGTCGTTTGTAATGGATGGGGATGTGAGCACTAAAGTATATTGGTCGTTTATAAGCGCCTTGATTGCTTGACCGGAAATCACTTTGTGATTCTGTTTTTGAACATCGTGGTTCATTATTAGATCCTTGTTTAACAGTAGTATATAAGTATACTTTTTGTTTACCACTATACCAATCTTCCAATGCTCACTCAACCTGATCCTTATCTCTGGACCTGATGACGGGAAATAGCTAGAAACCGTTAGTGGTGTGTAAGGGATGTGGATGCAATTACAAAAATATATTGGTAATTTCTAAGGTGTCTAGAGTGCTCCACGAAGAATCATTTTGTGTTTCTGTATTTGAACATCATTTTCCTTTGAGGGAACCCTATTTAATAGTGGCATAATAATATGACTTTTGTTTTCCACTATACCGCTGCTTCAAGGCTCATTGCAATTGATCTTACTGTCTCCACCTGATGACGGCAAATAGCAAGAAATAGTTAGAGTTATGCAAAGGGATGGGGATGTGAGCACTGAAGTTTGCGATTTATTTAATTTTTGTACGCATATAATATGGTACTGTAGAGCTATTTGCTTTTTTCACAATAAATCTGCTATTTTTTATGCATCTGGCTCAATTGATCGATTAGACGGCTTCCTTGATGTCTCGAATAACGCCTGACAGGCCCGTAGATCGGAGGCGAGATCGCTGCAAATCGTAATTAAGTCGCTTTCCCACCTTCGAAAATAAGTGTGAGCAATATTTCCAAACATTTTTGTACAAAAATGAGGTACGTGCAAACATGAAGCACTGAACAAATTTCAAAGAAGTATAAGTTTGATTATCACATTACCAATGTTGCATAGCACACTGAAACTTTTCTTATTATTTCCACAAAGCAAGCAACAAGATATCGGTTGTGGTGAGTAAAGAATGGGGATGTTAACTACCTTAGATTCTGGATAAAAATGTTTATTTATATGCATTTCTATCACAAATACACCTCAACAAGTTAGTTACTGTTTGCACTCAACAGGTAGGGACAGTAAGATCAGGAACCGCATTTGCAAATGGAGAATCCGTTTAATCTTCTGAAATTGTATTTAATGAAGCTTTAGTTACACATATTTTCCCTATTAACTATGTTTGGTGCCGCAAATATTGGCTGATATTTATTCTGAAGTCAGCTGTGTCACCGGGCTGAATTATTTTACATCAGACCGTCTGATGTGTTGCTATATAGATGTTATATATTAACTAGGGAACTTTAATTGTGCGCTACGGTAAACTTAGTTGTATTTCCCACGCTCTTTTGAAAAGTCATGACGAAATTTTGCTATTCTGTAAAATTTCTGTCAAATAGATTAACTATTTTACTATATTATTCAAAGCAAAACGTTTATTATATTTCCAGCTGATTAATTACGCTTGTGATAAAATCAGCCTATAATTTTTTCTGGTACATTATCGTTACTCATAATTCTCACTGTCAGATGAGTACAAATAATGCTTGCCTTGCTGTAAAAAGTAGCCATGGGCATTAATTGCACAGCTTGTAGGCGTTGGGCTCACCCTAGCTACTCTGGCATACATAAATCTCAATGTGGTATTCATGCAAAATATCGGTGGTTGCAGTGGTATTGCCGCGAATGACGATGGCACCAGAGCAAATGATTCTAGTAGTTGCTTCTTTTCGATATAATCGGTCTCAATTGCCATGCAATGGTCCATTACCTTAACGCAAGAGGCTGCCGGAACTGATGCTTCTGCTCCAAAAAGCAATCCAAAAATTTTGCAGCTCCCTTGGCTGTTTCGACCGAGGGTCAAACAGGATTAGTTTCAGAAGCACGAATAACCAGTGCCCCAGTACGCAAATGTATGCAGCATAAAGAATAAGTGAGCTAAACATTCTCTTCGCGTGGCTGAGTTACACCCAAGGGTTAGTGCGCTATCTGAGAGCTCGCTATCTGCGCTTGATAAGGTGCCGATAAACATAAGCGAACAATATCTCGTCATAAGATGCGATCAGAGAGGCGGTGACGTTGCACTCCTCTTGGATTATGGTTTGCACAAAATGCATACAGGTATATCTCTAGCCAGTCAAAACGTTAACGTTGTTACGAGGATCCTGACATGCTACAAGTTATCACTCTTAATTGCTTGTGATACGTCACACCCAGTGCAGCCCAACAGGAAATTACAGAGTTTATTGAGATACTCGATGGTTTGATTCCCTCAGCTCCCAGCGTACTTATCTTGGGTTATTTCAACCTCTCAGACATAGATTGGCCTGTCCGTACGAGTGTAGTCACCGAGCAATCCGAAACTTATCTCCAATTGCTCCATAATCATGCGTTGCATTAGCATGTGAGTGATCCTAAAAGGTTTGGTCATGGCTGCACTCCATCCGCTCTTGACTTGGTATTGTCGTCCCAGCTACAAGCCTTTATGTATTTAAAGTACCTACTATCCATCGACAAATGCTATCACCTAATGATAAGCTTAGAATAGATATTGCGTATTCACAAACCTTTCTTTCGTCCTAGACGCAATTTAAGGCTTAAGGGCGGGTTTACTCCTGCATATTTTGAAAATCTTCCCTTCGGTTATCTAGCGATCCAATATAAGTGAAAACTAGGATGGAATTTTTAAGTATCTGAATTCAATTCAATTCAATTCAATTTTAATGGTCTAAAAAGCATATAGCTTTACAAAAACCACAGAAAAATATGAAAATTTACAAATAACATATCTCAGTAAAAATGGGATTTGTTTGCTTACTGAACAGTTCGGGAATCAGGTAAAAATCCAAATGATAGGAACTGTTTACACTCAGTGGAGTGGCACATGTATGTCCATGGGGTCGAGATGATTTGTTGTGTGAGTTCAAAGTTATTAGGTTGTGGAATACATAGTCTCAATGTTCGGATGGGTCGACAGGAATTTGTCTAAGCTGGATTTGAATATATCCAACATGGGTGCATGTGCAACATTCGAGGGTAGGGAGTTCCAAGTGAAAATTACACGTACAGAATAAAAATATCTTCGACAGTTCAGTCGAGAGTCGGGAATTAGTACTGTGTACTCATGACTCCAGCTGGTTCTTGGTGGTTGTCGTGTGAATAGTGTATTTAGGGGATGGCTGGGGGTATGCAATATGTTAAACATTAGGATCAGATCACCTCTAAGACGTCGGTAAGGAGAGTCGAAGAGGTTGAGGTTTGCAATACGATCTTCGTATTGTTTGTGCTTTGAGCCGCACACGAGTTTCGTGGTCCGATGATAGATTCGCTGCAAGAGATTGATGTATTTCTTTAACCAGGGTGATCAAGCCTGAACCGCATACTCCATGGTGGGCCTCAAGTAGGTATTAGTTATTCGATGAACAGTCGGCTTCGTGAAACTCCCAAACACGCGTTTCAGCAGAAGCAGTACTTTTGATGTCTTTTCGTAGACAGCCTTAACGTTGTGTGACGGTTTCAACGTGCTGCTCACCCACACACCCAAGACCTTCTCCTTGTCAGTTATTTCAAGAGTATGGGAACCAAGTGTGTAAGAGAATTCGAAAGGTCTTCCAACTGTCAATACCTTTCATTTTCTCACATTGAAAGGAAGTTCATTTCTAACCCACCATTCCTGTAAGACATTGAAGTCCAGCTAAAGCTGTCTGCAATCCTCAGTTGTGCGTACTTGTGTCCACAACTTGATATCATCCGCAAATAGCAAGATTTTGCACCAAACAAGTTTTGGTAAATCGTTTACATAGAGCAAGAAAAGAATTGGTCCAAGCACCGATCCCTGCGGCACTCCACTTGTTACTGTAATGGGCCGTGACAAAGCACCATCAACCCTTACTCGAATAACACGGTCACGGAGATAATCCTCCAACCAGGCTAGTAATGAGCCCTTGATGCCACATTGCTCTATTTTTTGTAGTAACAAACTGTGGTTAACACGATCGAATGCTTTGGACATATCCAGATAACAAGCATGTATGGTGAAACCTTTGTCCACAGCTTGTGTCCAGTCATCGAGGGCAAGGAGAAGGTTTGAAAGGCAAGAGTGTCTTTTTCTGAAGCCATGTTGTTCGATTGCGAGCAAGCAATTATCTTCCAGGTGATTTGTGATGCTGTTTGCAACGAGGCGCTCCATCACTTTAGAGATC
Organism: Atriophallophorus winterbourni; assembly: GCA_013407085.1. Lineage (NCBI taxonomy): Eukaryota > Metazoa > Platyhelminthes > Trematoda > Plagiorchiida > Microphallidae > Atriophallophorus > Atriophallophorus winterbourni. The sequence goes on from JACCGJ010001030.1 coordinate 7,590, forward strand.
ACCGGTAGTAGTGTTACTGGTCGATAATTGGATACTTCAGAACGGTTCCCTCCTTTGTAGATGGGGGTAATGATACCAGTCTTCCATTCACAGGGAAAGAAACCTTGGGTTATAGAGAGGTTAAATAAGTAGGTAAGCGGTGTACACAAAGAATAGGCACAGCTTCTGAGGATCAGCGGGGTAATTTCATCAGCTCCAGGAGACTTTTTCGTGTTGAGCTTTAACAATGTACGGAGGACACTGTCCGAGCTAAAAGTTAGTTGCTGTAAAACGTTTTCTGGCGAGATCACGGAGGTCAAAGGACTGGTTACGGTGTTCGGTGGACTGAAGACAGTGGAGAAGAATTGGGCTAGAACTTCGGCTGATTGCGATGCTGTCGTTGTTATTCCATCACATGTCTTTAGGGCGGCAACCCCTGGTTTTACTCTGGACCGGTTATTTATGATCTGATAGAGAATTTTTGGGTTTGATTCCATTTTGTCGAGTAAATGTTTTTGATAATTCAATTTGTCGTCAACAACAAGTTTGTTTACCTTATTTCTCAGCAAACGGAATGTTTCCCAACTTTCAGCAGTGCTATCAAATCGGTGAGCCCGCCATGCAGCATTTCGCATAGTCAACCATTTCCGTGTTCGGCTTCTCAGTTTAAACGTGTATCCCCTTCTCCGCACTTTCGGAACAAAATGAGAGTGCATTTCAACTGCAATTTTAATTTCGTTTGCCATCCATTGCCACTGACCTTGTACGCTGTCGGACTCGAGACCAGGGTCTGTGACATTCTTCAGAGTAGTATTAAGTTGTGAAAAGTCAATTTTCCTAATCAATTTGCTGGTGTCACTTGTTCTGATTGCCTGACAAATATAATCAAACGTGATAACTAAGTGGTCACTGAGTCCCATAGGAGCTTCATAAGCGAGACTTTCAATCACGTACTCTTCGTTTGTCAGTATCAAGTCCAAGATAGACGGCGTATCACTAACCCGAAATCGGGTATTGTCAAAAATATGGTTGTAAAGTGGAATGTCCTCCAGCAACTGTTGAAATAAAGCATTCAAGGAGTTTTCTGGATAGACTGAATTTCCCTTATAGTTCGGCAAATTGAAATCTCCGATCAGAAGAAGTCTGCCGCCGTATCTTGTAGCCGCTAAGCGTATGTTTGCAACTAATGCTGAATTGTAGGCTTCATCGGCGGAGGGCGAACGGTAAATCACACCCACTGTACATTTTTCTTTTGCTGTTACATTCAGGGAACACCACAGTGTGTCTTGTAGTTGTGAGTCTTCATCAGTGATCTCTTAGCATGACAAACTCTGAACGTGATATAGAGCAACACCGCCTCCTCGAGCCAGGCGATCGCGACGAAGTAGAGACATACCCTCAATGACTACTTCGTTGTCTGTTAAGGTTGGATGGAACCATGTCTCAGTTACGGCAATCACGTCTGGTGAGTGTGTGGTAGTTACTTCAGTCAATTCGTGTAATTTATTTGTCAAGCATTGGGCATTCGTATACAAAAATTTGACAACCGATGTTGACAGCAAAGACGGTTCGTGAGACAGAAATATCGGAACGGCTCGGTCGGAATCAACAGAAAAGTAATTTACTTCGCCGACTCGGATAGAGTCGGCTGAATTCCGTTTTTTCACCAGGTTTGGATTTTTCATTCTGCACAGTATTTAGACAGTCGGGATCATCCGGGTTGTCATTAGTTTCGAGGCGTTTAGGAATTATTTTAATCTCTCGGGGCAATTTGTAACGAAATTGCTTCCAGTGTTTTAGAACGGTATCAGCCATACTGTCTGTCAGCAGTGTCAGTTTAAGGGGGTGCGGAGCGTTACCCTCGTATTTCGGGGATGTCGGGATTCGAAAAGTATCGATAACAGCAATATTGTTCGTTTGGATAGTATCGCTAATAAATTTCCATTGTAGTATATCGTGTTTCGAGTTGCACTTTGCGTCTGAACTGGCAGCAGCTTCAGGAACGTTCAGGATTATAAGACTACGTCTGTCACACTCGTTTACTTTCCCAGTGTTCCTGTTTAGTGCCGATTTTACCCGTTCTGACCAGGGTATGTCAATAAAGATACGTGATGTATTCTGTTTACAATCTTGCAACAAATATGCCGATAATAGTACATCTTATAGTTCCTTTTCATTTCGTAACACTACCTTGAGCAGTCTCGGTTTGTCTTAATGCGGCGCTTTGGGAGCACGTGTCAAGCGGGTCAGTATAACCGGAGTGGTGGTTTTTATGCTCATCCTAGTGCACAGTTCCGACCATTTGGCTAAGTCATGCTGCTTTCTAGTTGACAATAGTGTTCCAGTTGCCTCTGGCACATTGGCACAGATAATGCTGAGTGAAACGTTTTTTGAGGTTGGTTTCTTGAACACAACACTTGATGAGAAGGGTTTCGACTTGATTCTATCGTTTTTTTGGTATCTTGTAGCAATATTTCGGAATATTTAGTTGTACTAGTGGTGTTTAAAGGTGAGGTTGAATGTTCTGGAGCCTTCGTTGTTGGCTTGATCAGTAGCTCAATTGAGTTTCTCATTTGTGCAAACTGATTTTCCAGATATGACAGTTTACTCTCCATTTCGTTAGGCTCTTTACCAACCGTCAAGTTTTTACTGTTGTTGCGGACATCTTTCTTGGAATGTCTACAGCTAGCACAAACATAACAAACGGATGGGTATCTCTCATAGTTTACAAGTCTCACGCAATCATTAGTCAAATTCACATCA
>JACCGJ010001030.1:10351-25241 GCA_013407085.1 Atriophallophorus winterbourni
AAACAGGATTTTGAGTTATCTTTATCTAGGGATGCTAAATCCAACTCGAACAGGTTTTATAGCTACGCACAGTCAAAAGGAAAAACTAGGGAAAGCATAGGAGATTTGAAACTGGAGGACGGAAAAGGAGCCGATACCGACCTGTCTAAGGCGACTGCGTTCTCAGGGTTTTTCAGTAGCGTTCAACGACGGGATAATTCTTCAAACGCACCGTCAGTTCTGCTTGACTTGACACCTGGTGTCCATGTATTAGATGAGTTGTCCTTCAATGAGGCTGAGGTATATGACGCACTTATCTATGTTCGAGTCAACAAATATGAGGGACCGGGTGTCATCTACTCAATTATGCTTAAAAATCTTGCCTCAGTGCTTACCGAACCATTTTGCAAAATCTTTCCAATTCCTAATTGTAGCTTCGGAGTGGTTCATAAGTAACAGAACTAAAGTCATAAGTCGTTGCCATTACACAAGGGTGGTTAACGGCCACAGGTGTTCATGTAATGGACGAGTATTGTGTGGAGCTGACATTTCGAATGGGAGGACCAATGTGCTGCTGCAGTCTAAGCGTGCTGCGGACAACAGTAATTGTTCGCATCGGCATAATCAGTGCTTATTGAGCAGAAGCCTGATGTATTCCTGCAAACTTTGTAGTGAGTATTATTGCGGCCACATCTCGAATATAGGTTCCAGCGTAATGGACCCTGCACGACAAAAAGGACATCATTCGACTTGAATGGCCTAAGCGCCTCGCAACTCCGCATGATTGAGGGTCAGAGATTTGAAAATAGTTACGCTGCAATTTGGGGTCTAGGATTTTTTTCCCTTAGCCGCCATCGCTCAAGAGGAGACTTAATTGAAACCTTTAAGTTCTTGAAGGTTCTAAGTGAGGTAAGTTTTTTACCTGAATACTCTCCATAATTGCTATACAAGCTTAGGTAGTTCACCTTTCTAGCATTATCCTGTAAATCAAGTAATCGCTAGAGTTTTCTGTTTTTTAAACACGATTCTACTTCAGCTGAACTCTCACCGTGCTCGTGAAGAGAAACCTCTTTTTTCAGGCATCGGATATAACACAGTGCTCCCTAAATATAATATGGATAATCTCTTGGCGTCGTTATCGTCCAAGATTTCAAAAAGACCAAAAGATAAAACGTTTTGGCAGTGGTGGGTTCTTCTCTACAGGATTCCACCGAAAGAAATTCTGGATGCTCGATTAGCACGTTAGCCACATACTGTCCTCTGCAAACTGAACTGAACTGAACTAGGCGTTACTTTCTCATGGTGCACATCATCTAAACTATTAAGATAGATGTATAGGAAAGTGATGTGGGACAGGATCTATTTTGTAAATTTCTTGATATTCGATGTCTGTAGTTGCTACGCTACTATAATTGGTGTGCTCATTATTTCGCTCATAATAGAGCAGTCAATTCTGATGTAGTCTCGCACTGTCTTGTGTACCCGAGCATAAACATTTATGTAAATATGTTTGCTAATACACCAGAAGTTGTTGGTAAGACACATTAAAAGGACGTCGTTTCAAAGAAATATCTCGAGGTCATAATGACCATTAAAATTATCGTCCCGTCACACTATTACCTCTTACTGGTATGGTCATCAAAAGTATAGTCTCAGAAAGAATGATTGCACACATCGAAACTCGTAATTTGTTTTTACCAGCGCAGCACGGATTCCGATTTCACCACTTTTATCAAACGACTCTTCTTAGATGACTGCAAGGAGCCGTTGCATATAAGTTCCTGCATTCATGTCTGTTACTTAGACATTTCAAAAGCTTATGACAAAGCCAACCAAATTTAATTTATTGAAAAATTGATTCGCATTGGAATATGCGGACTACACCCTCACATAGTTGTGTGACTACCTGTCAGATCGCCACTCACTAGTTAGTTAGTTAAAACCGCCAGCAGATTCCCACAAGGATCCATGCTAGTCCGGCATATCATTCTTTTATACATAACCGGTTACCCTTCCTTTGCTAGCCCCGATTCTCTTTTTATTATACATAAACGATTAACACCCTCTCATATTTCAAAAATTCACAACTGAAAATTTTGATTATTCAGCCGCTTTGCGATTTCCCATATATTTGATGATCACATCCGTCGAACATCAATATTCTTCGAGACATTTATTTTTGCTCCTACCATTAATTTATTTCGTACAATACCAGATCGCATATTGATTTTCTGTAAAATGATCGTACGATTTGATAGACTTTGTAAACGTAACAATAGTTGTTTACCATCTCATTATGGTTTTAATGAATAGATTTTAGGTCACCTTCAGTTTTTGAGTGCATTTCAAAATGGGAGGTAATTTAAATTATTCCATTTTTATGCATTGCTAGATCGTAAAGCGGATACTTAGATATTTTGAAATTCGTTCGCTCAAATAATGAAAAGACAACACTAAATATCTTTCGCTGAAAAAATCATAATTTGAAATCCACCTACGATTTTTAACTGGAGCGTCACTACAGTTTTTCATCTAAACTGCGAATTTCGAATTTGAAATACACTGCAATTATGGAAAAACAAAAAGGTTCTATTCCGTCAGAAAGGTCTATGTTGCACAATATAATGAAGTCCACTGAAGCGATTATTATAGATCTGAACAAAATGTCCACTTTTATTCGGGAACGCGGTTATTTTCGTATAAATAAGTACCTGAAATCGGTAAGTAATTTTTAATTACCAATCCAGTTTCATGTTTGGTCTTCTTGATGCTGTTTTCGTTTCGATTATTATGGCGCTTATCTACAAATTTACGATGCTCTAATTCAGTTCATTTTCTATTAAACGAAATATAGAACAATCAACATAGAAATAGTTCAATATTTTCCTCATTTTATTTAGACGATCACATAAAATTCTATTTCAAACAATAAAATTTCGACATGCTCCATAATGGGGTACTGTGACAGAAAGCATTTTAATCTATGTATAGTGGGTTTACATTTAAAACATTTTAAATACTTTCTGTATCGTCAATTTTGGACTGTTTCGATAGTAAGAAGCACATCCAAATGATGTTGATGAAACAGTCACAAACTGCCTTCATTTTTTTCAAATCTGCGATTTGATGTTGTATTGTTAATTTATGTTTGTTCAAAAAGATTGTGATTGCGCATGGAATAACGAATTTCATGTACAATTCATGTCGATTTTTATTGGTATGTGGTTAAATTTCTATTAGATAATGTAACTGTTATATTTTGACTTTTCGTCTGATTCAAAATCATTCAGAAGTGAAACTTTTGTAGTCATCTGTAGAGAAACTTGTTACGATCCTAACAGGATAAAGGCATATGTTAGCCATTTTAAAAAATTCTCAAACTTTTTTAATTTCTACTAAATGTGCATTGAATTCGATTATTTTCCAATATTTGTATTGTTGCTGTATATTAAACATAATCATCGCGAGATATGTTTTAGCTTTTGTTAAGTTTATACCAGTCAAAAAGTGCTATTACTATATTATACCTAGGCCAAGTATGTCGCCTGTTTAATCGTTTGTCAAATTTTTTTAACTCCATAGGAATGCTTCTCATTCAGTTTTTTAAATTCAATTGTTTTTTCGGTGCGTTACACAAATTAGTTTTAAAATCACAAGCTGTTTATACGAAATTTTGTAGACTTATTACTACTATGACATCCCACGAATATAGGAGAACACACACAGGACAATGCAGATTTTATCGCGGTCGCCAAAACGTGTACAATGGTATAAAAGAACAGTCACATAGCACGTGTGAACGAAATAAGAATCATGGTCAATGTTTTCAGGTATAGTAAAACACAGTTGTTACACAGCCCCGCTGCAAGAAGTTTGGTCACAGGACACTTCTGATCAGGAATTGACAATCGAATGTGCCAAGCGGTGCCAGGTCATTCCAGGCTGGAACATATTATATCAGCAACCAGTCACTTGGCGCATACTTGAGTTGAATGGGCCGATTTTAGGTGGTCACCAAGATAAGATACATGGAGACCAACCAAAACTGAGCAAATTCCCGTCTCCCACGGGGTGAAATTGCTGCTTGCGGAGATCGCTCATCCAGCATGGTTTTAGTATGAACCCAGTAGAAGTAGATGTAAACGTATTCTCAGGCTTAATAACAAAGAACCAGATGCATCCCAAGGGTTGGTGGCAAACGCCCTCGCCTGGAGAAAACTGGGTGGTGTGCCAAGTCGGGCTGGTAAAGACCTTGTCTGAGAGAGTTCGTGTTGGATGGTGAGTGCTCATGGCTGTGGATACCGGGTTGGTAGGCGACAAGCGTCGGTGGTCCGGGGATGGCGTGTGTCACCGTTCCATCCTTGTAAGGTTTGCATGTATACCTAAGGGGGTTAGAAGAAGAAAACTGTCTCTGGTGCATAGGTTCAAGGTCACGACGTAGTGGTTTAGACGAGTTACAAAAATGCACGCGAAATATAACAATCGGTAGAAACGTGTTAAACATGCACTACATATCCGGCGAACTTCACGGGTTGCCGTTTCGCACGCCTAGTTGTAGTGGCGGGATCTGAGTTAGTAGTGAATGTAGTAGGGGTTATTACTGGTGGTGTTGAGGTTATCGGCCGATCTTGCGGATTAACCGTGTCAACTGTATCGTCAATGATCGCCGGTTAGACTTTGTCAATCGAGACAGTGTCAAGCCTAACGTCGATGTTAATCACAATATTTTTTGGAAACCGCTAAATTATCCTAAACGCTCCAGCACAAAGAGAGTGGAGAGGTTGCTTCACCACATTTTTGGATAACAACATACTGGCAATGTGCCAACTCCTTCGGAACGTGGGACGGTTTGGCCCAAAGCCGCTAACGGCTCATACAATGTTGCAAGCGCGCCACGTAACCTCCATAATCAAATGGTGATTGCCTAGCAGGCTAGACATACTCAATAGGTAAAGCGATGGTTCGGCCGAATTTCAATTCGGTAACGGTGGCTTGCACAGGGGGGGTTTAAATGTTGAACTTGAACCTCGGAGGACGATCGGTAGGACTTCGGTCCAGTCAGTACCGCCGTGCGCCATTAGCGCGGCCTTGAGTTGCATATGTAACCGTTCCACCATGCCATTCGCCGAAGGGTGGTAGACAGTAGTTCGGTGATGTTTGCAATCCAGAGTAGCCAGCAATTTACTGAAGGCGCCATTGAAGTGAGAACCTCGGTCTGTTGTAACAATACCCAGGTAACCGAACCGTGCCACCCAAAGTTCGGAGAAAGCGTGCGAATCTGTTTTGGAAGAGCAGTTGTGTAGCGAAATGGCCTCAGGCCTCCTGGCGAAACGGTCATTGCAAGTGATGATGTATGTATGGTTGTGTGATGGTGGTAACTGGCCGACTATATGTGAAATAACCATTCATTTAGTTTGACAACAGTTCCTAATGGACTATTGGTTTATCGGTGGATTTTGTGCGTTGGCATTCGCCGCACGCTTTAGCCCATTGCCGAACGTCCCTACTGGCTTTCGGTCAGATAAATCTACCCGTTATTAGTTTAACGCTAGCGCGAAAGTCAGGATGGGAAGTATTATGTAGGGTACCGAATACTTGCCGTCTGAACGCAGCATGGATAAACGGCCGCGGAGCGTTTTACGATACGTCGCAAAGGATATCACCCGAGCCGTCTGGCAAGAGTAGAGCTCTAATGTCAAGGAAAGAGGAATTCCTGAGCTGTGCTATTTGAGCATTAACAGCTTGCGCTGCAGCGATCTCACTGAGGTCGATAGAGGATAACAATTCTGTCGCGCCTATTCTAGGGAGTGCATTCGCAACAGAATTTCGGGCACCTGAAATGTGTCGTATATCAGTCGTGAATTGACTGAGATAATCCAGGTGTCTCGTCTCTCTAGGAGAGTATCCATCCGCAGATCAGCTCATTTAGTGAATTATGGGCTGATGATCAGTAAACACGGTAAATTGTCTGTCCTTCAGAAATGTTTGACTCCCAGATATATTGCCAATAGCTCTCGACCGAATGTGCTATACTGAGTCTCTGTGAGTCGACATGGGGAACCATGTCCCGTCAAAATACTGTTGTAACACTGCTCTTACTGCCACAACGAATGTGTCCATGAATGGTGACAGTGGCGTATCGGCCTATAGTGCTTCAGCGATGTAATATCGGCGATATACTTCTTAAGCGATGTTAATGCTAATTTGGCTTCTTTCGTTAGAATTAACGACTTCACATTACAACGGAACAAATCGCTTAATGGCTGAGAGAGGCGCGTTGCGGGATGAAGCGATGGTAGAAGTTCACTAGTCCGAGAAATCGATCCTTAAAGTTGGTGGGCTTTGGGAAGTTCCGGATTGTTCTTGTATTTTCTTCCAGCGGTTTGTTATCTGAAGCCGAGAGTCTCTGGCCTAGGAAATCGACTCCGAAACAGCACTTGTTAGCGTTGATCGTAACCCCATGACTGGTCAATTGATCGAAAAGCGCAGCCAGATGACGAATATAGTTTTCCTTAGAGGTTCTAGCGACTAATACATCATCAATTTAGACGTAAGCGAAATCGAGGCCTCTGAAAACCTGATCCATAAATCGTTGGAATGTTTGAGCCGCACTATGTAGACCGACAGGCATTCACACAAACTCGTAGACTCCAAACGGCATGGTAAATGCCGTCTTCGGGATACTACTTGGGCTACTTGGAATTGGTCCATCAAGACCCACCTTACTGAAAATGGTACACCCGTGGATACTGGCTATCAAGTCCTGAGTATGCGGAATGGGTTACCTATCGGGTACGGTCGCCTTGTTCAGCCTACGGTAATCGCCACACGGGCGCCAATGGTTCAGTGGTCATATGCCGGGGAGAGGAGCAGGAGCTACTAGATGGCCGTATAATGCCTAATTCTAAGATGTGCTGATAATCCTTGCGCGCGATCTGCAACTTCTCCGGCGGTAATCGCCTCGGTTTTCAGTAAACCGGTGCACCACCATTGGTAATGTACTGTTCTACTGGTATAGTGGACGCCGGTATTGTAGTAGATGATGATTGGATCAAGTTTTGATACTTCGCGAACAACTTTTCATAGCATGGATCTACGTCGACAAAACTCAAAACATGGGAAATCCTTGCCTTTTATCTAGGTGCCACGAATCTTTAGACTATTAGTCCCATCTATCAGCTGCGAGCGCCGAAAATCGACAAGGAGGTCAAACGGAACCGCAGTGATCATATAAATTCAGTGAAATTCACGTCGCAAACCTAAATCAAGGGCCAAGATTGTTATAACCGATCCGCTTGCTGCACTTAATTGTTGGCTTATCAGACTAGATGTTTCGCAGTGGTCTACCGGCAGTACACTCACTTCTGCACAGGTGTCTACCAGAAAACGTTTTCCTGAATATCTATCCTGGATTAAGGAAAGACGACCTAGCTGCTTCGAACTGACGACCGTAGTCGTCATTACATGTTGGCTAGAGTTTTTGGTTTGCGATTTGCGATAGTATCAAGATTTATTGCGATGTCGTGCATCGTCGCCGTATTTCTGGTGTAACCGGCGAACGGGGAACCGAGTATGGCTACTCGAGCGTTGGCGGGGTGGGGGGTGTAATCGTGGCTCACGGTTGTGCGTGTGTAAAGCTGCCAGTAAGTCTGCATTACTGTCTTCCTTTTGGTGACCCAATGCGCGTGATCCTTCTGTGGTCGCTGTGGAAATTTGTGCATCTTCTGGCTGAGAACGGATACGTTTTGCGTTGCTGTACGCCACTTACGCTATTTCATATACGGGAGTACTTTTTGCAGCAACCAATATGGCTTGCACGTACTCAGGGAGTCGCTGGAGCCATTGTTTCTTCAATACGACTCGGCTATGTGAGAGCGCATCTTCATTAGTAAGGTAGATGGGTTTTTGCCCGCAACTTTTAAGTTAACGAACAGCTGCTGTATCCTAAATCCTTCAGACGGGACCGTGCGGGAAATTACTACCTGCTTCACGCTACGGTAGAGGTCACCTTTGAGGGCAGCAAGCAATGCATCGTGAACCTGTATCAACACATCAGCGGGGAGTTTCTGCGTTAATTGCGTAAACATGACTGAGTCATCAATAATATTTTTAGCACTGAATTCAGCTGCTAAAAAATAAAACCAATACTCAGGGTCCTGTGGAATGATACTGGGTATCTTGATGACCGTTGAGGCCACTATAACCCCTTTAGTATCGCCAATGCTAAACAGGATCAGGCAAAAGAAAATTTCTAACTGCTGAAACTATTTAGGAGAAAATGGAGCAAAAATACACGATAATACGGAGTAAAAATTACCCAAAAATAACGCTGATTTATATCGGGAAAATTGACGTACCGACTGACTACTACAATAACGTCTGACGTAGGTAGGAGAATACGCACAGGACAATGAAGATTTTATCGCGGTAGCCAAGACGTGTACAAAGGTACATGAAGATCAGTAACGTAGCACGCGTGAACGGAAGATGTATCAAAGTCAATGTTTTTAGGTCCAGTAAAACACAGTTGCTATATATATATATATATCTTGTGTGGCAAGACGCCTGCTTTGGTATTGCGCTTTTAGAAATATTTGCTTATTCTTATCAAAATATTTTAAATATATCAAATTGCTAATTTGCTTTACGTTTGTAATAGTTTTAAGCTAAATCATTGTTTTTAACCTTTATTTATTAGCCGATAACTGATGAACTACAACGTATGCAACATAAAAGACAACTTCTGTTAACTTTGGTCAAAATGCTGTCAAATGAAATAAACGAAAAACCAAGCATGGAAGAATTTGAAATATCACATTTGGCGTATTTGGCGAAAGTTTTAAAGCGAATGAAAAGAAAAATTGAAGTTTTGACACGGAAAAATCAGAAGATGGACCCCGCGGCCCAAATAAACGAATTTGGTAGAGGTAAATTGTTAAGCCCGTTAACATAATTTGTGCATCTTTTCATTGTACGTTATATATCAACGAAGAACCTACACTTTATGGTGATTGTATGGATTGCTTGGTGCAGTTTAGTGAGTTGTTTACAATTCAGCTTCAAAGTTCTAAATATATTTTACCCTGCATTTTGTCGAACACTTTGTTGATGCATGCGTGAATATTAAAGTATGTTCAGGTTTAGCTTTCGTTCAATATTCAATAAAATCAACAAGATTTGTCAAACAGTATTACTTTAATAGCAAGCATCAATGTTTTACTGCTACGGTTTTTCATATCGGTTGAAATTGGTGACTTAACTGGTAAAAATATACATAGAACCGAGCGTACATAGCTTTGGAATGTTTTAGCCTTTGATAAAATACCTTTTGTCCAACTTAGACTAACCAGTTTGCTGACATCTTCATATGTGCTTCGTCAATCGCATGACTTATCATCATTTCCTTTACACAACAATCGATTGCATCATCTGGAACACAACTCATAATTCGCATTAAAACTTCGACTCAAGTGAACAAGCATTCTGTCTGCTAGTGATTTCATCATTGCGAAACAAACTCGTCATTAAAATGCTATAAAAGGCTCTCTGAACCCAATCTTACTGCTTCCAACGTCAGAAGCGGTAAAATGTTCGTTTAGCACCGCATCATAAGCATAAGAGTCTTGATTGCTTGACCTGGAATAAATTATTGATTCGGTATTTAACGTCATGGTTTTAGTAAGAATCCTATTTGACATGGTTAAGCACATTTTCCGTGAATGTTTGTACGAGAGACGCTCGATCTTAACCACTAGTCATTACCCATTATTGAATTCATTTTCTTCCATTCTTTTACCCGCTTCTCTCACGTTCCGTATATTCATTATAGTTTTATGTTTTTTGAATCTCATAAGCCTTTTTCGATTCGCCTATGAAACGAAACGATACATCACCACATTGAATTACATTCGCTGAACACAATTTCGTTCAATCGTTGCGGTTACTCGGGTGTTCACTTGTTTTTCATTAAAATTACAAACTCGATTCAGCAGCCGTTTCTGTCCTAGTTGCAGTGCACACATTCTGAGTAGATTTTTGTTTGCGTAGGCGCGCGAATTCACTTATGTGATAGTTCTTGTTACGGGACAGTGCAAACAAAATCTAAACCATAGTCGCATCGAGAATTCAGACGAGGAACTTCAACCGGATACTTTTGATAATATTTTAAACACTTTTCTCGAAACGGCGTTCGAAAGACTTATAAATCGAGACCCGTATTCAATCCTCGATATGAGTCGCTCATGTGGTTTTCATTCATATTGACTCCTACGCCAAATGTCGCTGTTGTTGACTTCTGCCGGTTTATGGCAAACATGGAGGTACATCTACAGCACATAATTATCTCATCCTCTACACAGGTTCACATGACGATAGGCTCAGAATTGGGGTGTAAAGATCTGTACCACAATGTTCACAGGTACACGTTAGTGTCAAAGAGATCTCCGTTCAGAAGATGACGCTCTACGCTATGCCTTCAAAGTGCTTACTATGGGCTTGTTCATCTTACGTCGTTGGTTTAATGTTGAGAAAATTCATGTCTATTTTATAAATGTCTTTATACCGTACTGTCACTAATGTATTTGCATGTCAGTAAAAAACAGTCTAATTGCGATTGGTAATCTGAAAGTAGTGTATATTTTAATCACCCTGACACCCTACGGCCAAATAATGGCGTAGCATTATTGTTAGCGGCTATAGTTTACAATTAAGCGTTCTGTGATCTACGTATCATTTTAGTTTCATAATCGATTCTATGAATCAATTCACATCGCGTCATCTGTGTCCTGATCACTTGAAAACAGTTCAAGGTTTATTAAAAGTTTTTAATGGTCTAAAAAGCAACAAGCTTAACAATTTCCATACGATGGTAAAAATTGAAATGTAAGTGTATAAACAAGATAAGGAAGTAGATTAAGCAGTATATAAGTGTTCGGGAAACGAGACAACTGTCAATTCTCAATCAACGTCTGACCAGATATGTGCCACCAATTTCTTATCCCAATCAGTAGACCTAGCATCTAAGGTCAGGTTAAGTTCAATACACGACATATCATGTGTTCATTTGAGCACAGCCAGTTTGGGCGTTTGCAGCAGTGTGTGTGAATCACTAATCCATGCTGACCAATTTTAAAAAGGCTTAAACTGGTTCCAACCTGCACAACTCGCATCATTTTCAATTTCCATTAACCATTGATGAGAAGACTTTGACGTTGGATACTCATTGTATTTTTCTTACACTATACAAAACTCCTCGATTTAATGAATGTTTCGAACTCAATCGTGCAATTAACGAAATGGGGTCGCTTCTCATTTGGTATCAGTTTTACATGAACATTATCTCTTTTCACGGTCAACTGCTTCTGAAAAATCCTAATACATTTCACAAAGCATTTTTGTACATGGACTCGGGGTGTACGAAGAGGAAAGCGATTTAGTATGTCAAAAGGTTTTTTGCTCATTTTGTGGAGTGGGTTTCGACTGAGCTGAATGCTAAATCCTTAATAATCAGCGATTTCGTCTTCACCTTTGAAGCATATGTATATTTGAATTTCAATCCTGTAATTTTGTTGCGTCCCGTTTAATTGCCGTGTTTTTGTTCCTCAACCTGGTAAATTAAATCCCAGCCGCTTCGTTTTCCCACACTCACTGTTTCACAAACTGCGATGTTGAAAGCACAGCACGATCAATACAAATTCTTCATCCTCAATGCCATTGGGTGGCGGTTGTTATTGTTGTTTTCACTTCGGTGGGGTGCATCCCGAAATCCAGGCTCCATGACCCATGTTGACTCATCACCGTTTCAATACCTAGACATAACAGGGCCAAAATAAATTACACTCTAGTGTATGTTCAACCACACTGATTGCTTACATACACACCGGCTGACCGAAATTTCGCCCGGCACTAATTTTCATTTTATAATTATGTTTTCTGGTTCAGCAACCGAGGACTTCACCCAGTGAAATTGACATGATGCTGAGGGTTAAGATACTAACCGAAATTGCGCTGGCAAATTTTCTCTTCTCTAATGGTGATTAAGATGGTTTACATAAAGAAAGTAACCCCTCACTTGTTCATATATATACAGAAAGATTGATCAGCCAGCTCAGTACGTGAAACTGGAAGTTGAGTTCTGTTATACCAATGATGTTTTCAAGTAAAAAGCTATTCGCTCAATCTGAGATGAGTATCGATTACATGTACGCTAAAAAGCCAAATTCAAAAAAAGCTACGTTCCTTTCGGTTATTCTCACATACCGTGATCGTTTTCGTAGAGATTCAAGCTCAGCTCAGCCAGACGTGATTAAATTTCATTTGTTCGAATCGCAAATACATGAGATTTCATTAGAATCAATCAATAAATTGCTCACAAATCAACCAGGAAGCTAGAACGTATTGATGTCATCAATCCAGTTTTAAAGTGCTCTAATACCCTGAATTTACAGCCACAACCGGTGTATGGCAGTTTCTTGTCATCGGTTAGAAACAGTAAAATTGATATATGTGACTTTAAAGTAGTAAATAAGAATTTGCTTTAAATTCATTCTAAACGAAACTGGTACACCCATCTGTTTGATCTGTTCGTTCCATACAATGGATTTAAGTTGAATAATCAAATCAATGAAAATGATTTGTTTTGTGGTGATCACATCTCCTGTACTTACAAACTACAATCTGTGTCTGTCTGCCGTTGTAGATAACAGTAGCTTCAAAGTAAGCTTACCAAGCCTAATGTATACGGTTTTTGCGTCTCGAGTTCTGATGATAAACCGCCGTCAGTTTGAGATAGTATTATAAGGTTCAGTGAGCTTTGAAACAGCAGAGAATTGTTAAAAATAAATAGTCTTTGAAGCGACTTAGAAATAGGTTTCGTACAACGAACCACATTGTTCTAACACATTATCGCAAAGTGTTTATTTAATCAAGCGCTCAAGACGCTTAGACACGACCAATGTATAGTTTTGTTCACACATCCCTCGCATAAAGACCGCAACCAGTGTCTGACTATTCGCTTTCAAAGCAGAACTAACTAAATCTAACTTTTGTCCCCTGTAAGTAGTTTATGGATTGATTAAAACTCATGGTTGATAATATAAAATAGGTTTCGTGTGACTAGAATTCTGCGAAAGTGGGAGAGAGCTTATTGTCTATTGCTTAAATTTACTTTTCCCTATATCGATTTCGTACGGGGGAAAATGACTGCCAAGATTAATAAATGATTCACTTTCTGGTGGCCATTGTTGCAACTAACCTAAAATAACGGGTGAATTTAGAATTGAATGACTTTGACTGGAAGTATTGAACATCTTGGCAGTCTGAAGTATAAAATAAATTATTTGAAGTGAGGAGATACCGTCATTTTATTGTGAGCCACAGCATGCCAATCATTTTCATGGGATATCATTCGAATCCCGACATGGCTCGCAAAATTTAAGTCACTTCAGGTAATTACTGTCGATCGGTACATTGCGCCAAATGTGACAACCATTCAGACAGCCCGCCACTTTAAAAACATCTCCAATTTGATATGATTAGATTCCGAACCGATTCAATCAAGATGTATTAACATGTTTGTATTGATTAGACCTCCAATCATCTAAGTTGCTGTTTTATCGCCTCGCATGTTTCTCAGCTACTCAATTTCCGTGTGGTCAGAACTCATGCTGGTTGTGCTATTTATGATATGATTGACCTTGTAAATTACTCGGCTATCATGTGATCGTTTGTGTTTGACAAGTAAAATGTGCAGGCTATGATAGCCAGTCGATAATAAATATCCGTCTGCGTGTGTTTTTGTGTGTGGTAGTGTCATGCCGATTCCGCAAATTGTGTCAACCGTAATTTCATTGTGGCTAGCTCAACATTTCGAAGCTTACCGTTGATACAATCGTTTATATGGCGATAAATGGGTGACATTTCGTGCTTATAAAATCAAGTTTTTAAAATTTTATCTCATTGATTGAAAGCGAGTGTTGCATTCTCGTTAAGCGATGTCAAACTTCCAGCTGCTTTGTTAATAACTGCCGACCATGTTTCATGTTAACATCCAACATCCATCTTGTAACCAAAAGATAGCTACTCATTGTTACGATTTGAGGTCTAGTTCCTTGAAAGTCAGTATTCATGGCGTCAGCTACGTTCAAAGTCTTCAATCGAGCTTGTATTGTGTATAATGATTAGGAGTGGCTGATATATCTCACTGCCGTTTAGCAGTGCTTGAATGTTTAAGAATAAATTGATACGGAGCATAATAACTTAGAACGTGAGAAACGACTAAGGACGAGTGATAATGATACAACGCGCAATTAATATGGGAATAAAATAGTGTACATGACAGGTACACGATCCGGTTATCTATTACTCAAGCATGTCTTACATGTCTTGTGTGCTCTGGTGGAGCAGCGGGTTTTAGTACCAAGAAGTCAATGGGGTTTATAGATTTGAATTCTATTCAATTTAATGAATATCATTCAGATTTGATTCACTTCTTTTTTGGAGCCTAGTCTGTTGAAGTCTTACGATTAGTGTTTTGTCTGTTGAGTTCCAAGCGATTAATCATCTGGTAACATTATCGACAAAGTTGCTCAGCTACCTAACGCATTTTACTTTGATTTTATGTCCGATAAAATCTTACTGGATACCTGCACAGAGTTCAGGCCATGTGTTCTTGAAAACGCAGCGCAAACATTTGTTGGCAAAGAATAGTAACTGTTGTTGGGTATGTTCAAACTTTCGGACACCTAAATTAGGACTGCTCGGACATTTGGCGTTGAAATTGTGGAGCTTACTTCACTGATAAAAAGTTTCTGATTTACAACTTGGTCGCTCGCAAGTTTCTGTTTAATGATAATGTAGCTTCTTCAAGCATATATCACAAAATTAATTCGCGCTAACCCTACAAGCATTGATA